>DWBH01000164.1:0-14963 GCA_018230765.1 Ernsta delagoae
ACATACATATTGTCACGCCTCGTTCCCAACGGAGTAGGCAGAGACTATCTCCTTCCACTTGCTACGATCTTGGCATCCTTTCGCTTAATTATTAATTAGATAACAGAATAATTAGATCGAAGATATTTAAAGGCTAGTGAAAAATATATTTTATTACGAGTACCTATACTGCAACTGTGTTAACACGTAGGTCACGTAGGTATACTTATAATGACAAGAAAATAGGTTTTCGTTTAAAATACAGGTAGTATTTTACTCATTTTGCTTTCATATTTATGTTACTATTATTACTAATATTTCTGTTATTTAACAAAGTTTATTTTAAAATCGAAATCATTTAGCTGAGCTATTACTTAAAAGACAATTAGGAAAAATCGATGGTCGCGCAAACTAAGCCTGTACTAGCTTGTGTTATAAATGTCTGTCGGTTACTAGACTTCATCGATTTTACGCCTAAAAGGATAGTTTGTCGTTCTAACACAAAGCTAAATCAGAATCGATTAGGTAAGCCTTACACATATAAATAATACGATATTAAAGGTAACAAAGCCAGCGTGTAAACTTCCAAGTAAAATCAATATATTGGATGTTTCGGTCTGGTTTTATCGAACTTTTTTATCAACTCGTCAGTGACAAGCATGGAGTACTAGCGTGATAACACGCTACTGATTAATGATAACGACACGAACACAAAAACACCTTAGTTTCTAATGTATCTTAATAACATACTGAATGTCACTTGCTGCGTATCGGAAGGATAATGTGTCAAAGAGCGTGATTAATGATATTCTGATGTACTGTTCTGTTAGGTGCTGTTTTAAAATCAGGGACAGTTAAAAACATCAGTAAATTTGTATAACAGTAATTATGCTTGAGTGCTTACACAGGTAGGTACGTACGTTATATGAATGTATGATAGGACACAGGATAAATTAAAATCCGTATTAAGAATTTAGAGTTGCAATTTTAGAGTTTCTAAAGCAATTAAATTTTATATGGATCAAGAACGGGTTAGAGCCACTAAAAAGAGAGTTAAACTCATCACAAAGCACTAACACCGGAGCCACTCTCAGTCGTATGAATCGTCGTTACAATCTTGCTAACACGAGTAGGTACGAGCGTTTGACATAATTCTGTTGTTCGCTTTTCTTACACTCATTTTTATTTAAAATATCTTTTAAACTATTCGTTTAAACGGATGTTAATTATTCATAATCTGATAGCGAAATGTAGTGAAATAATAATATGAAATACAAGTTGAATGCCATATTTAGCACAAGTACCTACCTATTGTTTAAGTTAAATTAAGTTTAGTTATTAGAAGATTTTCGAACATGAATAAACATTGGCAGTGTCACCATTTACAGCTCTTAAAACTACTTTGGAAACTTTTTGAAGCTTTAGTTTTAAAAGATGTCAATAGATAAGAAAAATCTACCGTTGCCGTGTTGTGTATTGATTGATGTGATATATTGTTTATTCACGAACATAGGTTTTCAATTATTGTAAACGAATATGAATTCGGTTACAGTCGATCGCCTATCTATCGGAGTTTTCGACGATTCACAACCCTTGCACACAGTTAATTTTGTTACGCGTAAAACAACTCATGGAATGAAATATTTTATTCTTTGGCATCAACAAAAATATTTGCTTTGCGAGGAGTATCTACCAAAATATTTCATATATGAAAAGAATTTACATCCATAAAACGTTCTGTGAATAAATGGAATATTGTACCTAATTGTAATGGAATATTTTTTTTCCAGAATGTAAAAAAAAATATTCCGTTTAGTATTTACAATTATTCGTTATACCATGTATAGTACATGGTATTATATAGTGCATTATTTTGTGTAATATTACCTATATTTTGGTACCTATTACCAAATTAATTCTGTCTGATAATGTACACTCACCAGTAAATAAAACAATGAGTAGAATGTGCAGTTATCCCGGTGAGTTTACAAAACGTTAGGCGTCCAATTTCAATACAACATAGATAACACTATTCAACTCAACTTAGTATAAATTTGTAGGGACGATTGACACGACCAAACTCACTACACGATTGGCTCATTGGCAATAAATCGACACTCGTCCCGAAACCCGCAACGGGCCAAGTTAGCGGATAAAAACTTAGTTTGTTCAGTCGACAGCGTTCCGATTACGGACGCAAACTTCCTCTATTCCCCCTACGTATGTGTACAAATTTAGGCACCCCCGATTTAAACAACGTTGCCAAATACCTAAGTGTGTAATTTATGCAGAGTGTGGTTTACACACGAACATATGGGAACGTTGGATTTGGACGAGTAGAAACGAAATAAATCTCGGACCGGAGCAGAACGATTTATAAGCAACTGGTGATTTGCTTACGAATTCTACCGGGAGTAACTCCAGTGGATAGCTACATACTTTTGCGCGGATAGCTCGACGAGTTCAGCTGTTTCAAGGTTTACTCGGATCTTTTAGCATTCTTCAATCGAAAATACAAGTGAATTTTTCACATCTCATTATTTTGTAATTTCTTCGTGTAGCAACAACCTGGTTCAGGTTGAGAGATTCAACTAAAATTCGATTGATATTTTTAAAAACTTGTTAATACGAGTAGAGTTGGATCTTGTATAATTGATGATAAATACAAACTTCACGTCACTGACAATTCTTCAATTAAATAAATGGTGCATGAAAGCCTCAGTCGTTAAGGGGTCAATACGACCTCAATTCTACTATTCAATTGCGTATTATTAATATTGTCCAAATAAACATATACATTATATTTCTATAGATTGTTAATATATGTATAATATAGTTTGTAGAATACAAAGAAGCAAAGACCTTTTCCAAATATTGTGTTTAATTAGTACATAATGTTCATTTATATTTTTATGTTGTAAGATAAACTTTTTAAAACATTTCATTCGAAACAAAAGCAGCCTTCTTACATGTACCTATGTATGTGTGGCTTTCCGCAATAGCCCCATCAAGTTAACCGCACATAAATGTAACTAACGCCATTTAGTTAACCCTAAGCTCTAGTAGGTCAGGACAACGTGCTTAAACACTAATTTTTATTTTACAATTGAGCTCGTCTCATTTAGGTAATATAACTTGAATAAAACAAACCGCACCTGTAGGTCGGTAAGAAATACAGAATTGCTTTAAATTATTACTTACTTCATTTAAATAAAGTAACACAAATATCCAGTGAGACAAGTGCAACTCTAAAGACTTTTCTTTATCATTTCATACTATTTAGACAAACGCTTTTAATATTAAATTGATGGAGACCAGCTGTATCCTTAGTAAATTGTTAACTTTAGCCACGTAAATTGTACCTACTACATAACAATTCTTATTTTATACTGTTTCGATAAACTCTGTTAATAGAACATAATGAATGTAGAGCAACCCTACGTAGGCTTGGCTGGTGTCCCGCAACAGTGTCATCATTTAAGCCGCACATTAGTGAAACTTGCGCCGTTTGAGCCAACACCTGGGGACCGCGACACACTATTCGATATTTTACAACGGGGACGCCGTAACACGGTAAATTTTAGTTAGCAACTCCCCTTGTTTACTTGTAGTCCGAGTGTTTGGAGATTAAGTATGGTTTGTTTGACTCTTTATACTGCTGTGTTGTAGTTTACATATTTGTGTGTTGTAGGTACTACCTTGCAGTGCAGACCGAGTTTAAATACTAAACAACATTTTTTACTAATTGATCATAAACATTTTTACTACCGACGAGTGCAGGAATATAAAATGGAACGAATATTTAAGTTACAGCTAAATAAAATAACCAATATGTATGTAGCTATATATTTCTACTTTTATATATTAAATTTTATTTATTTTCGTTTTTTATAACTATGGTACATGACATCTAGTGGCAAACTAGCAAAGATTTTCACGGGAATAAGTTTATTCACATAAACTTACAAAAATGGGAAAACAAACGAAATATACAAACTGATTGAGGTAAAAAAGAAACTATCACACCAACAAACAATGTTACAACCATGCACGTATGGAAAGCTACGCAAAAAGTTTATAAAAATATGTAGAAACACACGCTGCATAAACAAGACATGTATCGATTGCACTCCGCGCCACCTCGCCACAAGGGCTGCTTTCAAAAAGCCATTCCGTGTGCTCAACCCGTTTCTAAGCCCGCGAATAATCGCCACCATTCCCAGAGACACTGGCACTATTCAAATTCAACACGTCTCTAGCTAACATCGCGTCTGCCTCTCGCCTATGTAATAGCAACCTGTTACCTCTACAAGCCAAGATACCACTTAAACTTATATTGTTATTTACAGACGTTGAAAAATAGCACTTCACTCTAACTTTTTGACGCGTTTCACAAGTTCCTCGGATCCCGTCTCCTGCAGAGTAGTTACGGAGACGGTCATTAACGTGCAACTTTGAATCTATTTAACACGGCTTAGGATGATCGCTAGTCATCCGTTGAACCTTTAACTAATTACGGAATAGATGAATGAAAATGTAACAGCAAAATAAAATAAGTCTGCTACTTACGCAGTGATGTAAATGAATGAAATCTACTTCAACTTTCTCTAACAACACGAACGTACCTGGAAAGAAAGATAAATGCTTATAAGTAAAATATTGTAACTGTTGATCTTTAAATTACGCTACTCACTCCAGAAAGCGATTGGTACTTATAGTCATAATTCATCAAAATGTAATTGACAATTTATTTGATTCTTTATTAATTAGGTGTTTGAAATTGAAAAGTATTACGTTAATACAAAATCATTACGAGTCTGTTTCAACAGAGTTAAGTATCTACGGCCTAAGTTAGCTACTCCTAGGTTAAATAAACACTTTTTGTATTTAAAAAGGACGTAAAATTTTAACCGTAGGTAGGTACGTAGGTACCTGAAGTTTAAACAAGAAATCCACTTAGAACTTTACTTGAAGATAATGAAACGAGCCCTTAATATATTAGTTTTCTTAAATAAATAACTCTTGCTAAGAACTCCAGTTTCTTAGATAAATTCCAAGGAATCGTTAACACAAACTTTTTTTACTTTTATTTTTTCAAAATGAAAACTATAGGTAGGAATTATTGGAAATTGAATCATTGTTACTGGTTCCGGAATAAACCAATAGTAAACCGCGTTGTTCGGTTAATCGCCGTCCACCAAATACGGGATAATCCGTGCTAGTGGTGTGCATACAACGACTGCATTCCGACCCATCCCATGGAATACATGCATAGAGAAATTGCATCTATGTATGTTCAATACGGAGAGCAGCTCCACTGTAAAATGTCTCTATTGTTTTTTTTTGCGCTGATTTGTGTAATCATTACTTGATCTTCCTAGCTAAATATGTATGCTATAATATCAGCCATATCTTATAAATACTCTTCCACATCTATATGTAAGTACCTACTGTATTTAATATTCAATATGTGACGTACACTAAGTACGCCGTATTTGGAGCCGTTGTTTTTTAAATTCAAAGCTATGCTTTAAAAAACGTCAGGTTTGGTGAGTACCTATACGCTGCTGAATTAAGATGAGTATTGGATAGAATAAGGAGTGGAAGAAACAAAAGAGAATTTATGCGCCAGGCTGGACCGTGTTTCATTACTCCATTGGTTAGCTTGGAACGCATGATTCCACTTGAATCCCGAATCTCGTCCAGCATCAAATATGGCAAACAATCGCGAGGGAAACAGCCGCAAGTAGTAAATAAAGCTGCGTCGAGAGATGTACTGAATGGGAGGCGAAGAGTTGCGCCGGCGCAGCGTGCATTGCCCTCTCGTGCCCCCGCACCCCCCGCGGCGGTACAAACGCGACTGACGGCATTCCGCCGCGCTTCCTGACCAGGGCAAGTGCGGCGGCATTACGCTGCAAGTACGTGCAAGACCCCCTCCCCCCCCCCCCCCCTTCGCGCCGCGCAGCCCCCTTCCGACTCGACGACCCGACCGCCTTCCCGACTAGCACCATCAACATTCGAACACAAAGAAATACGGGTTTCCAGTTCGCAACAACGTTATCTAATAAGCTCACCGATCGACGTCGTGTTTCATCTTACTACGGATCCTTTTAAAATAATCATAAAATCTAATATTATTCCAACAAAATAAAGGCAACCTTCCCGCCAGTTACTCTCTCCTCGAGCCCTTTGTAATCTAATGCATTAAGATTATTAGGTTGATCTAACATTATCTTATTCCTTTAAAATTCACCGATTCTTTGTATAGGCACGGCGTTTCTCTTCGGCTCTCCGGGCCTCGTAAAATCAACAACAAACTCGATATCCTAATTTGATTCGACGTTTGGGACTTTCGTTATTGTTGTCTGATGTTTTCGGTTTTTTATTTAAGCTTTTTTATTCGGGATAGGTAGGTTACCCACTGCAAATGGAAATGGCCGTGTTTTACAGGCAATCATTTTGCACTAGTTTCGTAGATCTCTATACCCTTTGTTTACATTTCTGGGTATTGAAATGAAAAACAAATATTAACGTCTAGTAGGTACACGTGTTGAAATGTGCATATGTATACTGTATTTAAAGGCGGAGATCACGCTTTGAATGCAGTGATATGTGAATAAAGATAGACTCGGATCGACGCGGCCCCGAAGCTCATTCATACGTTATGCGTCCTTTCGAGATACGTACGAGTATAACTCAACCTCGACAGTTTCGAAGCAAAGCAAAAAGTGAGGGAACTCGGTAATAGTCCGTCTGCTGAAAGCGTTTTCCACGAGGCTTTTAAGCGCTTATCTTGGAAATGATAGCCGCGGCCGGACGTTGAAAGGCAGTGACGGCAATTTGCTTACATTAGGACATCGCCCGTTTTACTACTAAGTATCTGTTTTGTAGTAAGCATCGCTGATTTTTTTCAATTCATATGAGACTTAGCCTTTTATTGGGCCGCCTCCTCTTATTCAACGGTTGGAATATTGATTCAACGAGGCAGTCAGCTATGAAGTCGAAACAGATTGAGTTACGCCCCGTTTGGAATGTAACACTGTTGTTACCAGTTAGTTCAGTGCATCCGGGTGTTGAATTGTTTTCAGGTGTATTCAGAAAGCGTTGAGTTTCTTTTTTTTTGTTTCGACGTTATATGAGTTTAGTTTACGAATTCCAGTTGTTTAATTAAAATCGCGCAATTGTTGGCAGTTGCTTGATCCGTTCCGAGTCTGCTGCATGCTTGATTGAGATTCCTGATGCTTGTTACTTGGGTTTTTGGGATTTTGCGATTGAATAAATTATTCGCTTCAATTGAGATGTAGTCAAATTATAAGTGTTTATTATATTGGTTAAAATGCTTTTTTAACAGTTTGCGCTGTTCGGAGGGTTCAGATTGTTTTATATTTTTATGCAAACATTGAATTATAAAAGAAGATAAGAAAATTAAATAAGCAGATGATAATTATGGAATATAAATTATAGTTCTTTGTAAGTTTATGATAAGCGTAAAACGTTATTATTACCTTTCTTTGTACCTAGAATAAATTTATGAAACAACGTGAAGAAGCTAATCTTTAAACACAAAAGCAGAGCGGTATTTGAGCGTCTGTTTATTTCAGTGGCTATTTGTGGACGCCACAAGTTTTTCTATGCTTTAACTGGACGTTAGTACAATGGATATTTTATCGCTTGAAAAAATTAAGGTATATTATTCAATTTTATTTACAAGTGAGTTCGTGAGACGGGGTCCTAACCCTTGTTTATCACCACAGTTATCCCCAAATGTAACATTGTATAAAATGAACTAAGAATTATATCATTTAGAATAAATTTACTTTTTAAACGAATAAAACAATGAACATTACCTACCAAAAAAACTCGATAAGTCAAAGATGCAATGAATCTAAGCGTTTGTTTATTTCAGTGAATATTTCTTAATGCCGTTTTTGTTTTCTAGGTTGACATTTTTTCTGTTATATACCTAGTACTACTATATTATATACTTATTCTATATGAAAAGTAGGAATGTGTAATAACTATTGATATAAAAATGTAGGCAAGTGTTAGAAATTGGTGCCGTTCGATTTTGGATTTGCAAATTTCACGTCAGTGTGTCAATAATTTGATAACGGCAACATAAAATTAACTAAATTTTACGCGGCTTCAAGAAATAATTGATTACACAAGGTGTAAAAAACATCATAAAAGCTTCGTACCATTGCATCAAACAACGTTGCCTGCGCTTCGTCTATTTCTGTACCTACACTGTAATGTTTCCTGTGTTTAGCCCAAGAGCATTAATATCGCACAGATTGTTTTTCAAAATGTGTTTTTAATCAAGCACTTGTGATACTTTGATTTGCCATTCATAGAGATTGCAACGGTCAAGAGTTGCAAAACTTTTAAGGGGAGTGACCTTTAAATGTGTATTGTACTCTCAAATCTGCAATGTCCAAGCTTTTGTTTATTTTTGCGACTATTTCTGGACGCCGCATTGTTTCTTCGTGTTATGACATTCATGACTGTCCGTTAAACAAACCATATTTTGCTTTTTAATGGACTAGGTTATGCCCGCGACTTTGTTATATTAATCTTTAGAATTTGGTCTGAAGAGAAGTTGAATATCTTAGGAAGGAAAACAGAATAAATTTAAAAAACGTCATGTTTTTAATTTTAAGCATCAATCAATCAATTTAAGTATCCAATGAGTAGGTAAATAAATATTTTTGAGAACAATATCAGCTTAACACAATATGCATGGGTTTAATTAACGATTTTGTTTTTATTAAATCTTGCGAAATAGTTATTGAATGAATTGTCTATTAAATCATAAAAGATACCACCGAACTAGAAAAACAGATAGCACTACAATTTTGAAATCTTAAACTCAAGGAAAACCAAGAGCGAAATTTTTCACCTAACCCAATATTTTACGTTTGGCGGCGATTTATACTAAATTTATATTAAATCGATGAAATTCCACACCGAGGCAACGGTAGTGCGGGCGAACTTAGATGAAATGTGGTTACTAGCTCTCTACGTTAAAATGAACCGCGGAGGTGCGACCAAATAAACTCGAAACGTAGCTCTACACTTAAGGGTTAAAAGGAAAAACTAACCCAACTGTATTGTGACAGTAATTAATGAATGTGGAGTGGAAACAAATTCAAATTGTTTTATTCATTAAACTAGGTATATTTAGGTCAAATAATACTTATACAAAATCGGAGGGATAGAGATATCGATTAGTCGATCGGCTTTAGACACCCTTTAGGCTTTTAGCTGTCCGAGGAAAGTCTATGGAGAGATACTCTTATAATCCTTTCTCGATTATGAGGTATACGATGTGATGAGCCATTCATCATTCATGAAATTGTAATTAATTTTTGTCTATCTGGTTAAAAGGCGACATTTGCTCTATTTGTCGAGATATCTCACCAGTGTTAAACTATAAATAATCTACAAATAAAATATCTAATCCGTAGAACGTTATACATATAGTTCCGTTACTAAATACCAAAAGATTACTTCAACAATTAAATTACAGCTCGCTAGACTGCGAGCAACAGTTAGTACATACCTAAATAATGTTACACGTAGGTTGACACAATTTTGTTCAGTGTTGCTAAGCGACCTAATCCATTTTTGTGGCTTATTCAGTTAGGTACACGTCAACATACCTACTAGAGTACGATCTAGGATACAGAAAATAAAGAATTTCTCGTAAACTTAACTTAGTATGAGCTGTGTTCATCATACAGTGTAGTGAAAAATTCTCTACATAGACTTACAAACTAACATAATACCCGTTAACCTATCGTCTTCAAACGCGCAATTTTTTATGTTAAAATTCACTCTTCAATGAATTCCCTATTGGTAATTTATGTTCATACTAAATAGTAAAGTATATGTGTGTTTTACAATTAGAATTATTACACTCTTAATTTAATTAGCTGTAGGTACTGTACTAAAATATAACAATTAGCAAATTTAATTATTGAAGTAAGTTTCTGTTTTATGATAACCCATTCAACTTTATTTGCATTGCAATACTAGCACACGTAGCTCACAAAGTGATTACTTCATAAACACAGTTCGGCCAATTATTCGTTTCAAATCCAAAGCCAAATTCACGTTAGCATGTTCATTTAAACCAATCGACAAAGTGAGTCGAAACAAGATTAAAATAGGATTTATTCAACAAATTCCCAAATTGCGTTTTCCCGCTATTTTAAGTAGATAGAAAAGTACCTTACAAATGCAATACAAAACTGGGCAGAATATTTAAATTAAAATTTTCATAGTTTTCAACACTATTAAAAAAATAAAATGGGTGTTTTATTGCATACAATTCTATAATTTGCTAACAATTCGTTACGTAACAGATACATAATGTAAGTTACGAATACAATGTAAATACTTTTCCGTCAAGTCTATTTCAATTTTCACTGTAGTGACCTTTTATAATACTTAAGTTCAGGAACACTGCGTTCAAACAACATTGTATTCGAGGGCATATTCAGGCTGTGTGTCAATAAAAAAGGCAAACATTGAGAAAACGCAGCAACAGCCACGTCGATCAGCGAAATAAAGCGGCGCGCGAGCGGGAATAACCGAAATATTGCCAGCAATACGTACGTAAATTCCCCATGCCGCGCTCCTTGCGATTCAATTGCGAACGATAGTTTCGATATTACGATCGTTATTGCCCGCCGTAAACCAATATTGCCGTTAATGGTCGACCGTTCAAATGTTTATGCAGGTTTTCTCGTGATTTCCTAAGTCGAATCCGGCTGCTTTTTGATACGCGGAATAAAAATAATGAAATCGCTGGAGTGGGCGTTCATTTGTACGTGATGGGAAAATTTTGGTGGCTCCCCCTCGCGAGCTTTCGTTTCGGATTTCCCGCAAGGTACGCTTATGTGAGTGTAATCAAAAACAATTTCCCCGTTTCGTATGATACAATCTTAAACTGCGTTCTTTTTTTATGAATTAAAATTGTATTAATGAGGAATTTGATCCCTCAGTCAAATTGATATCTTGCCGCCGTATCAGTTTGATAGGTACCGTTGTTATAAAATTTCCTATACGTTGATCATTGTTTTGTTTTTTATTTTATTATAATTTGTATTTGCATTATTTGATTTAGCTTTCAGGATTATTCTTTTTAGCCTACTCAAACATAAATATAAAATTCTTAATTGTTATCAGTTACAAAATTAATTCCACTCAGCAACAATAAATATCTAAAAGATGATTTATTTCTTTCAGTATATATCACTGATATAGCTATCATAATTAATTACTAATTAAGTTAACGGCATAAAAAGAAAATGCTGCAAAATTGAACGGAGTCGAGCTTTCTAGTACAACTCGAAGACACTTCCGATTGAGTTTGTACAGCAAACCGGCGTCTATAGTTCCGTCGGGCTTGAATATCACAAAGAAAACGCTTTTCTATTACAGCAACCGACAGACAATTCACTTTTCTCATGAAGTGGCAATCACTTTACGCGTTTGCCCTTGATTAAAATTTAATAGGAAGGTACTTTTTTCTATACGACGCGAGGTGTTCGTGATTGCAACGTGCGAATGAGTTTAAAATTAATTCGCAAATTTTTGTGCAAAAATCATTTTATTTTAAGGAATATCCTGATTGTAAATTTTGTTTTTCAATTGTCATGAATGAATTACGATATCTCTAGTTCTTAGTCAAAATAGTGGCTTGGCTGTTTGTTACGTTACTATAGGAACTATTGTATAACAGAAAAATAGTGAGAGTGGAGTTTTTCATTATGGGTAATATTTTGATTTTGATAAGCCCTTAGAGACTTAGGGCATGTGGAGATAGAAGTGTGGCTCTGAATGTGTAAATCTGATAACTTTGTGACGCTTTTTGGCAACAGTTTACATTAAAAATATTAAAATCTTTCTAGCAGAATTATTTATTTCAGTCGCAGTAAGCCTAATTTAAGTACGCATGAATTAATACACCTAATTATAATTAAAATATGACCGAGATTCATTAATTACTCCTAATAACTTATCTTCTGATGCCAATTGAATGAATAAAAAAGGTGCTTAAAATTCCATCTATCCAAGTGTCACGGCATGATGTAATTTGCATCGGTAGACGCGAATATGGCATTAAATGATTAGTGGGTAACACAGGTAGGTACAGGTGAAATTTATGTCCCGGTTTAAGAGCCCCCACTTACTGCCCTGCTGCCTGCCGTAATAAATGGGGGAGATGTGGAATTATGAGGTAAGTATAGTAATTTTTGGTACTATTTTTCGTCAGGCTACCTTCATTAAGGCAACGGACTTATGTAACAGTGGTTTTGACACTATGTCGTAGTTGTAATTATTTTTGTTTCATGTTAGTTGTATTGTGGTAAGTCAGTGTACACAGGAAATTTAACTCTTTTATAAATAAACTTAAATATTGAACTAAAAATTAATACGCTTGTGTAAAACCTTTTTTCACTGACTGCATGCATCACAAGGAGGCAACGTCTTCATTTATTCTTCGTAGTGACTTGCTTTTTTATAGAGACATTAAAGTGCATCTAGCAAAAGCCCTTTGTTTAAATATCAGCAGCAATTGCAAATCTCAAAGAACTTTGCTTTATTGCACAAGAGGAGTACAAGTATAAGGTTCCCTAGCGGAAACTCAATGTTTCTTTAAAGAAAGCTTAATAACATTTCTTTACATTTTTGTATGTAATCTGTTCCACTTTTACTAATATTAGGAAGTAAATGTACATGGAGTTAATTTTACGTTGTTTATTTCGCCCAAAGCGTTAGGGCGTTAGGGAAAATTTAATTTTTAGTTGATAGTATTTCGAACTTTAGAATTATAAACAACTTGAAAACCTCCTTTTTAACTATTTATACC
The DNA here is from genome assembly GCA_018230765.1 of Ernsta delagoae. NCBI lineage: Eukaryota > Metazoa > Arthropoda > Insecta > Lepidoptera > Hesperiidae > Ernsta > Ernsta delagoae. The sequence goes on from DWBH01000164.1 coordinate 12,860, forward strand.
GCGGTCCAAGGAAATTTAAGACTATCAGTTGAAAAAGGAAGCAATGAGAATAAATAATGATTACCATTACGCCCGTGGTTAGGTATATCGTCTGATATTAATATTTTTAACGAGAAGCGTGGTTTTGTTCAGGGAAATTGCAGTTAAAAAGATCTTATTAATGAACGTCCCGGGATCCTTTGTCCGGCGCCGGAGCATTTCCTGCGCAATCGACTTGACACGAAGTAATTAGAGAGAAAAATTCGTTACCCCGACGTCTAGTGCGGAGCACCGCATTTAACTATGGCGGTTGGACATCTTTTTAAAAATTGCCCCCGGCGACATGAATGTTATTATGAGTTAGTGGACTGGGTAATTTTAAGTAAAAACTGTACACCAACTTGACCTTGCGCTATTTGACTAACTTCACGAATGAAAAACTGACGCGAGTAGTATTTCTAGCACCACTTTAGCTATGTGATTGTGTAATTTATTAACAGGGTGATCAAAACATTTTAACTAACGATTTTGTGTAAAAATTGTTCGAGCGTTACGAAATTTAAAGTTTCGTTATACAAATTCTGCGTATTGAATTAAGAGCTCCTACTCATATGTAAGTAAATTGCTGATTTAAGCGTTTACTCGTCATGGCACTAAGCAGAATACAATATCTTGTCTAGGGCTGTCCCATTGCATTGCAGTAAAGTATCTACCTAACTTTTTATTTTCTAAGCTGTGCTGTCTTATAAGTATACCTATTGCTTCTTAGCTCAAATTAGCGAATGTTTTTATCAATAGGTACTTCTAAAATTAAAAAATGATAAAAATAATATGAAAACTTGCTTAAACATTTACTACAGTCAGAAATAAAATTGAGACGAAACTTTCATATCAAAATCGGTTTAAAACAGAACTGCAGATGCCTTATGATGTTACTACAAAGTTTAAGTAAAGATGCCATTAAGAAAATTAACTTTTATAAAGAAGGGACATACGTACGCAAGCTGAAAGAACTACTTGAATAAACTTAACTAAGACACACTATTAATCAGTTAATTAGTTCGTTCACGTACAGTCTAAGTACTTTGTAAAGTTTCATGATACTCAAATGCAAACACATACCTAATGGATTAGTAGAATTATTGACTTAACGCTTTCTAGAAAGTATAAAAAGTAAAGTTATAAAACTCCATCCAGGTTGTATGGAAAATGGAAAACTTTACGGGTAGCAGGTTGGCATTACATTGCTAATTAGAAAACTATAAACTTATAAACTTCTACATTTAATTTTTTAATTACCGTTAATAGATGTTTTGGCCACCGTATTGTAATCTAAACTTTATTTGCTTCGATATTTTGATTGATTTGTGCATTGATAGATATTTTAACTAATATGTAGGTAGGTATTTAACATGTTTTAAACAGTCAAAATTATTTATGAATTGATAAGATTTGAACCTTTCTCTCAAGTCAACCATTGCTAAGCCTGCAACAAATCATACTGACACTCATATAATAAATAATCTTCACAGGTAACAATACCAACATCAAAACAGACTTAATACACGTAGAGGTTAACAAATTTGTCGAAACAAAAAATGAACAGTGCTTTATCTCTAAAAAATAATAACAATAAGGAGATTTTATTCTACAAATAGTGAGCGTCGAGTTTTTACATGGTACACGTTAGTCTATGGCCGTTCCGGTTCGTAAGCTAGCGCGATGACCTTATATTATTCACGTGTGGGTCTAAAGCGAAAGAAATGGCGAATTTTTTCAAGATTTACGCATAAGATTGCATAAAAATTGGTGCAGATTAAACACGCTTAGGCGGATAACGTCTAATTAACATTTTGTTAACATTATAAACCAAAATGAATTGTATACCTACATACACTATTGTAGCAATGACTTTTATGGCTTTCTTACACAAATTTTATTTTATACTAGCTGTACCCGCGACTTCGTCCGCGTGGTTTATGTACATTTTACATATACTACTATAGACCGACTACAGATTTTTTTTGCAATTTTATTTTAGTTTATCGTCGGCGTGGTAAATACACATATCCGCATAAAGTTTCATCTTTCTAACACTAACCGTTTCGAAGCTAGAGCGAGAACG
>DWBH01000165.1:0-14959 GCA_018230765.1 Ernsta delagoae
CCTATTATGTTTTACTGATAGATAAGTCCGCTCTTTACCTAACTCATGCGGACGAAGTCGCGAGCATACTCTAGTTGTATTATAAAAATTCATAGTAGACGTTGTATTAGCGTGACCCAGTCTAAATTGATTAGCTAGTCAAGCTAGTCTACTAACCTATTATAAACTAAAATTTAAATAAGATTCAGTAGATTCAGTTCTGTGTTAGTTGTAACTTTTGAATAAGGAACTCCAAAATGAGCATTTTGTCAAGTCAGCCATATTGGAACAATGCTTATAAAATCGTCGTAGCGGGCTTCTATTAAATTTGCAAGTAATCAACTAACAATGGGCGGTGATTGGTCAATACGAAGTAAAAGTTGAAAATACTCTTTCGGTTTACAATACGCGAATTTAATCTCACGTTATTGTGAGTTTTGTTGTTAAATGCACTGTGATGTGGAACAACCTTATTGTAACATAATAGCTGTACCTACTAACATCTGCAGAATTTAATAGATATTCATGGACACTTATCTTTGGCTTTTTTTGTTATCTCGAATGAGTAAATATATTATGTACATGCTTAGAGTAATATGTACATGTTATGTTCTGTATAGAATTGCAAGGACTGTAATTTTCAGCACATATAAGTATTTTTTTAAGCTGAGTTTTTTACAAATTCAAAGTTGCAAAATGTTTGTATCTAGACAGTTATGTTAGGAAACAGATATAAGTACACATAAAATAAAACACTATAATGTACTACACCGAGGCAGAGTCCACATTATGCAGTATCCATAGCGGTACATGTCAGAAGACAATAGCGGTTTAAACTTTCTGGACCTAATTTCCTTACCTATTCGCTTTTTAAATAATTTTAATATTGTCGGATTTTTGATGTCTTACGTTCGTTCGTGTATGTCTGAAATTTATTCTGTCTCAGAATGAATTCGTCTACAACATCAAACATCTAGCTACAATTAATAAAAATAGAAACCTATAGCCGGCATTGGACATAAAAATTATGGAGTGATGAAATAAATGACAGATTCAGAATTTGTGTTCCAATATCATCCTCATCATAATCATTTATTCACCAATGTCCAATGACTGGCGATGTAGCGACGTAAATTTTAAGTCAGGAATGGTATTTTATTACCACATTTGCAGTGAGAAATTATTTTCCATAAACACAGTAACCATAACGCGAATTTTCTCACGAGACACAATGTGAAACAAAATTAAATTTCATTTTAGGTTTTCATCATAGGTGCCTACATCTTATTTTTATTTTTTGTTATTTTTTACCTTGTTATTTTTTTAAAGATACTACCGTTGATCGGCACATAAAATGAGTGAGATCAAACAAACAAATAAACAAACCCTCAACCGCGTGTAAATGAGACCACAGCCGGAGTTCGGAACGCAGGGACTCCGTTCCCGGGCCTCCGAGACTTTTTCAAAATCGTGACTCGGCCCGCAGTCCGCGTCACGAACTCTTTACCGTTACGGGAACGCCACATACCACCACCACTTCGCTCGCACTCACAGAATACGCCGTGCGAGGGAAAGAGACGGGGAACATTTGGCAATTTCTACCCGATACCCTTAAGGAGCGCGACCGACTGTATTAATTCTTTGCTAGAAATTCGGTACTTGGATGGTTACTCGCTATTGACACTTTGCGGAGAATCGTGAATTTGCACATAAATGCTTTATAGTGAATTTAATATGATATTTTATATTGACATTTTTCAGAGAATCGTATATTTGCTATTGCTTTGTAGTGACTTTAATATGACATTTTATCTAATGCTTCTATTATAATGTATTACAAAGTACTTACTAAGGAAAATTTAACCCCTTGCCAAGTGGTCGGCCATGTTCTTTTTATTTCGTGCTATACCTCATATATAAGTAGTCGTGGATTTTCGCGAACCATCGAGAAAATTAACAATTCCTAAATAAATTAGGTACGTCGGTATGTTATATAAGTAATTCAAAACTTATGCTAATACAATTATTAATTATGGAACATCTAAAAATAAAAATAAAAAAACTGTTTTAATTTTTTGTTTTTTATCGTTTTCCATTAAAAAAAATTAATATTAGACGTATAGGTACCTAGGTAGGTAGTTTAAACGGTCTTTCTCTTAAACTTCACATTTACCTACTAACCTATTGTCTTTATTGTATTTCTTCCGGAGAATAGCTGTGTCATCACGTAAATTTTACGACGAAGACAAGCTTAAACTTTTACCAACAATGCTTAAGTCATTCTCGCTGTTAACTAATAAAACCCAACCGCCATTGCTTATGTCGGATTTTACTAACAATATAAACTTTATTAGGCCGTTCTAACTTCACATAATGATAAAATTACCATACGCCTGTCGTATTACAATAAACGTAACGATTTTATTGAGGTGACTTTGATTGTACTTTCTTTATAAAGTTTGGGTTATTGAGAGCTGTGAACACTATTGAGTTTGATACTGGACCTCACAGACAGGTTCTTATATCATAGAACAACTGAAGTTACGTCATAGGCTGAATATACATATAGTTCTACCTTTGCGTATATGAAGACTGATTGATATTCAAGGAATAAAATTATACATTCATTATTATTACCTACCCGTTGCGTTTGGAAACGCTGACAGTTATATCCTCCTGTCCTGTAAGGTTGTGTGCACAAAAATGAGATAATGTCTATAATAGCAGGTAAAAGTAACAATGTAGTATTTTAATAGAATGAGAATTAGTAAAAAGTCTGAATTATTATCTGAATACCGGCTGACGTTACAAAATTTCTATCCATTCAAAAACCGACTTGCATCATCTCATGAAAAACACGACATCTTACTTTAGAAACAAAAATGTTAAAAAAGTATTTGCATACATCACAATCAACGTAATTATTTAATCTACAGCTGACGCAAAACAAATGGTCCGACACCTCTTGTCTCTGGTGCATTAATGGCGCTATATTTGCCGTGAAAGCGGATACATTTGTCTCTGCCTCGCCCGAGGACACGGACCACACGGGGACGGCTAATAATTAGCGAATTTATAACTGAGAATTTTGTACAATTATCCGAGCGTTGTTTTTAATCTGTGCAGTACCTATGTATTGCTCAGTTTTGGCGGGAATTGAAAATAATTGACGAGGATAATAAAAAGTCGGTGGTGATTTGTAAATAGATAATTATGTTAAAGTGTGTTAAATTTTAAAGTGTATAATTTATAATATAATAATCTGCTTACACGTAGGTACTTTCAATAGCACATCACGACGATATAAACACTTCAGACATTGTTACTAGCGTTTGATAGTTCCATTAACTGCCTATCAATGGTAACCCGCCCCGTGTAAGTCGGTGAAACAGCAAGCATCACTATACCTCACACTACACACTTCTATTACCATAAGCATAAGGTCGATTTTGTTATAATTGTCTGAGGAATAGTGCAATTTTTCCTGCTAGCTGTACATGGAGTCAGCTTCGCAGGAGAAAGTTGGCGAGCGCGGATAAAACTACATTTATTGGCATTGCATATTCATAGTAGCCTCAGGCATATAACTAATCCAGTGGAACTAGAGCTCTATACCTGTGGACATGGATGAAAGAGACAAAGGGACAGATTTGCTAGCGTCTCACAGGTAAAATCTGTTTCGATTAGCTGACTTGTGCTCTGAAATGACGCCTATGAGAAAGCATTTTTAATCTGATTTTTAAACTTCATTATTATTTTTATCTCTATACCATATTTATGATTAGAATTAAAAAAAAAATTAATATAAAGAAAAACTTTTAAATGGTACCTATCTATATATTTATATACCTATAGGTAAGTAGCATCTACTGTAAAGTTTGTAAAATTTACGAATTCAAATTCTTTTAACTTTTTGTTTGATCAATTTGGTCCCAAAACAATCTGTTATAAACCTAATTGCACTTCTCAACAATGGCTCAGCGTGGTAGAGTATTTTTCGGACCTTCCCTCGTAGCAGTGGCCGAAAAAAACATTGCAGATAGGAGTTCACGATACTAAGATATCTCCGTCTTAGTTTATACAGTTCAAGTTATACTGGCTGTTAAATATTATTGTGAACATCATCACTTACACAGTTTATGAGTCTCAATATCTAGAAGATACTAGACGGTGCAGTTACATGAAGCAATATGTTGTAATTCCTTACTCATAATTTTGAAGTGCATAATACCTACAAACGTAAATAAAGTAATACCTACTTTATTGATTTTTAACTAACCAAGAAATAAAAAGTAAAATTAGGTATTGTAAAACTTACAAAACAAACTATCCCACCTTATCCCATGTCAAGTAAGTACCTACTGTAGAAATCCAAAATTCCCTATTACACAACACGTCAAGGGGTAACATTGTCTGTGTCAACAACAAACTTTAGACATTTATCAGTTCGGTTCCTAGACTAGACTTCACGCGGCAACTACTGAAACTATGAACTTAGGACAAATTTTCAGTAATAGTAGTTTGTATGTCAATAGTATTATGTAGTTATATCTCATTGAATGATCGATCTCATTTACAATAGAAGAAAAGTATAAAAAGCAAAAAAACAAAATCAATAAACTCAACTTGCGATTGAGTGTACCTTGAGTGAGAAAATAACTACGAAAACGCGCACTTAAGACGATTCTCAATGGTAAGTTCCATTTTATTAAAGCAAGTGAATACGCAGGCTTTCTTACTCAGTACGTAGCTACCTTTTTTAATTTTTTAATCTTGGTAAGCAAATCTTCGCACGCCCCTTGATGCAGGACACAAAGAACACTAACCGATATACCAACCATCTTCTTTAGGTACTATGTTCTTATAAATAAAGAATTTAAAGATAATGTAGCGAATGCGTCATATTGAGTTGTTACGTCGTCGAGAAGTAGACGTGAGTCGGACAATGAAAGTGACGTGTCGCACCGGAAGCGATCTATGCGACGCTATCGCAAAGTTAGGCGATAATCGCAACACTCGCTATTGTTTCACATCTACCCACATCACCCATCCTATCGAAGAATAACTAAGTTGGCTAAGTCTTGTGTTAATAAACGAAACTCAAGCTGAGAATTAACTTGAGTGGACGTTTTTATAAGTCATTTTCGCACTGAAGATAGATTGCAAACTTAAGTTGCTTTTATTAATGCGGGCCTAAGACAGTACCTAAAGTAGGTAAAATATCTATCTGTTTACACGGTATTAACTTCAACGATTATTTCTCATTTAATCTTTCTTTTAGATAATACTGATTAGGTTTTATAGGATTTTTATTTTCAGTCATTTTGTTCCAACTCCACCATCCAGGCCTTCTCCGGCAATGGGGAGAGACCCAGTGGTTTTGTTAATGCAACGATAGGTATTCTAACACGAAAAAACATCTATCTTTCTCTCTTCGGCCAGTATGCAAAGGCGTTCTATAAAATAACCACAGTAAGCGGGTTAGTTGAGATTCTCGCAACTGCATTTCACACACATTTGTTACATCTAATCTGCGTAATATTCCGCACGTATTAGCCCGACGCGAAATTTATAGCATTTCACAGTACCCCGTACCTACCATTCGTGAGATATTTAAATACGATCTTTCCATTTCGAAAGTTATTGCGCCGGAGAAATGGCGTTTCCTTATATCCACTCATTGGATGATAAAATTGAGTGTGACTTACGCAATGTATTTGCTAAGAGCGTATTATTAGCCGAGCTCAATTTAAAACATCATCTTCTAATCTAATCTTAAAATAAGTCTAAGTCTAAGGTATTTAATTACCAACAACAAAATGAAACAAAGGGAAATTCAATAATAAATTACGCGCGTGTATTAATAATAAATAAAATAAATTAGAACCTATGTACATTTTCAATAAATAATAAATAAATAACTTAACCTAAAACGTACGCGAGAGACGTCCGTCTAACAAAACAGTCTACATTTAATGTACAGTTGCAAGTTATATCACATGTGAATCGATTTCATCGAGAACAATAAGTCGCCGACTCCCCGTAACCGTCGTAGGAGCGCGAGTTATTACCCCCACATACAAAATAACGTCCTAGCATCATGTAACAACGCTCTGGTGAACCGACAATATACGAAGCGAAACGCGAACCCGCCCAAATGCCACGTGAAAAGCGTCTGCGCTGAACCGACACCGATAACATTCCCAAAACAACCTCACCTGGCGTCAACCCCCCTGATCTGGCTTTAGGTTTTTACCATCCCAGATCTTAAAAGACGAATCGGCAGCTCGCGGACTACTCGTGTAGTTAGGCTGTAATCGCGATGGTGAGAGGAAGCTGCCGTACGATAGAGAAGAGTTGACACCAAGTGATGCGTCCAAAGAGGAGTAGTACCCAGACGAAGCTGCCGAGGGGGGCGGCGGCGCTGGCGGCTGAGGGGCCCTAGTGGCCTCCGCGTAAGCGTCCAAGTGGGTCCTGACAAGAACCACCAGTTCCCCGTAATTAGTGACGGCGGCGCCAGCACCCGCCACCCTGTACAGCAGCAGCCTCGCCTCCCCGAAAAGGCTGTCTAAAATTTTACCTGTCGTGAAGAGGACGATGGCCTTCAGACAGGAGTACTCCGCGGAGTCCACGTGGAGCGCTTTCAGCTTCTCCACTTGCTCTTGGAAGATCCTAATGTGGTCCATGAAGGCCACCACGCGGTCCGCCGCCATCGGCGAGGCGTGGAGACCGGCGGCGGCCAGCAGGGGCGCCACGTGAAGAGGCATTGAACACTGGGACGCGTTCAGGACGAACAACTCCGACCAGACCAGTCGTAACAGCGCCACCTGGTCCGTCACTTGGAGATCGGGGAAGAAGGGGATGTTTCTCGCCCATTCCACCGCGGAGAAGAGCAGCCTCGCGGCTAGCTCGCAAATATTGTCTATTCCCATAACATTGGTGGGTTGGACGCACTGGCCATATCTCGAGGTCGGGTAGGGCTCTGCTCGGAGCAGCAGAGAGATGTAGGAGGAGAGGTAGGGATGGCTGTTGAGGCCCGCGGCCGGGTCGCCATTGGCGAGGGAGAACTGGCCAGGGATCCCCAAGCCGGGCGGTTGCGTTGGAGGTACTCGACCTCTTTGCACAGCTGAAACAAAAGAAATAATCTGGTTAAACAATTACAAATGGCTGTTAGAAAAACAGTGGGTAATTTAGAAGTGCAATATTTACATAATGTAAACAATTATAATTTGCTGGTAGGTAACAATAAATATTTAACCTTTTCATTGGTAGCCTAAAGCTTTAAGAAATTTAAAGAACTTAAAGAGAAGAACATAGGTAGGTAGGTACTAAGCATGATAGCAAGACCAATATTTTATAAATAGCCACACAAGCCATTTATACGAGACGTGTATGCCATTGACGCTATATTGCAATTAGTATACGACGTCGTTATATTACGTTCTTAATGGTCTTCTTTATGGGTGTTCTAAGTGCCGGCACTGTGCTGAAATCCAAACCTATTTGCACATCACTTGTTATTACGAAATGTGCGTTTTAACAACACAATTTTGTGTACGCTGACATCGGAGGACATAGAAAAGAAAGTACATATATGTGTAGTGAGTATGTCATTTAATTGATTGAAACTAGTCTGGGTTATGGGTAGTCTGGGTCTCGAAAGGCGTGAGAAGTCCACAAACGATATAATATACGGCCTAACTCCCTCTCCTGTTTTAAAGAAGACCCATGCCCAGCAGAGGGACAGCAGTAGGTTGATGATGATGAGTGAGTTTTCAATCACGAAACACATCTTTACCTATACTTAACCCATATCAGCTGTGGGAGAAAATACACATGGCAAACTTCATGTTGGTAGTTTGAAGTTGAAGAGTAAGATGCTGATGCTTTGTGCCGGATAAAAATGCTCATAAGATGTCAAACCTCGATTATACACCATTTATATTTTAGGTGCAGCGTACTGAGTGCGACAGAGTCTGCGGGCGCACAAAATTTTTGTCTGGTAGTGCGCTGGACTTTTTGCGCGTCGTCGTATGCGTTACTGCATATAATTGCAATGGTTCTAGTTTTATAGACTAAAAAGTGCGTCACGGATAGTCTGTCATCTTCGCACACAGACTGAACTTATGTTATCAATAGAAATTTTTTAAAACCAACAATTTTTCATACACTTTTGAAATATATTAAAAAACCGTAAAGTAGGAAATATTGTCCACTATAAATGCTCGGTGATGACTGCAGTTAGTTTGTGAGAAACAGTAATATCTATTAATGCGTTTTAAATTGTTCTGTAGCAACTGTTTGACCTCTATTACTTATTAGCATGTCGGACGCTCCGTAACGTTTTCCAATGGCATAACATTGCTTGTATTTTTAGGGTTCCGTAAATTAAAGGATAAAAAAAGGGACTCGTACCTAGAGTGCGCTGTACAGTCAGCCACTGTTGTGACTATAGGTAGGTACTATATCTCATGAATTGTGATAGCCATAGGTACAGTTGAAATTTTCAGAAACGATATACATATTTTCATTGCCGCTATCAGAAAATACTAATAATAGGGCAAAATAAATACTCATTTAAGAGCGGCTTCCGCACGACAAACATGGCTTTTTGCTGTTGTTTACTCGATATTAATGCTATAAAAAGTTTATAATATAGGATGTGTAGGTACCTACTGTCTAAGATTGTACCTAAAAATAATGATACGGAACAGTTCGTGTGCGAGTCCGACCCCCACTTGGCCGGTTATAACAATTTTATCAAGCTTGACACGGTATAGTTTCATTTAAAATTTTTTTACAAGTGCGCAAAATAGAGTTTTTAAAGAAAAACTCAATGCTATGCTATCTATAAAAAGTTTTCCTAAGAAGATAGTTTTTGTGGTAATCCATTAATGCAAGTATAACTGCATCAAATACCTATTTAATACCTACCTAGACCTAGGTAGGTACTGTTAAATACATATATATACAATATTGTGTAAGATTTCCTCATATTAAAATTAATAATGTCGACAAATAACCTTACAACGTTTAAACCAGTAACGGGATTACACCTATATTGTACGTTCTACAACTTTAACTGATGAATGAATACAAATTATCAATAATATTGCACTTTATGTTAATAGTTATTAGTGTAATTCAAATAGTTACCTAGTATAAATCAGAAATCAGTCACAACTATGTGTTGCACATAGATGTATAAATAGAATAAAATAAAAACAGAAAATAATTTTTAAATTTATTTTAACAATCTACTCATTAAATTGCTATTTGTAGGTAGCAGCAGGGTAGCTTAAGGCGTCAAAGTTTAATTTCATTCATATCACATCTTATTCATAATATTATAATTTTATAACACGTAATTTATGTTCGGCGCCGGATTTTCAACTCTAACACTGTCACGTTAACCATTCATCATTTCATTAGCTGTTTTACTATATTTAGAAAAAAAAAACCTATGTGCGTTAGATACAAAAAATATTTTCTATTTGATTAGTTGGCAGTGCAATATAATAATGAAAAAAAAGTGAAGCTGTCGTTCACGTCATAAAAACGTATACCTAATACGCAAGATATCACTCAAGTTGGCGACGATAAAAACACCATTCAGCCAACAGGTTTCAAATTTGGTTAACTCAAAAATCGTGACAGAACAAATCGGCAATTTACTGGGACGAATTGTTGGGGAAGAATGCAGGTACTTATCTACTGAATCATGGAATAGAGAGGCAGAATATATTGATGGAAGTGCCTGTACTCCCTTACTGTATGAGAATGAAGCTAGTCAACGTCAAGTTGACGTGAGTAGATTGATTGACAAGAAGTGTTTTAAATTTGCCAATCAACATAAAAATACTTTGCCTTGTTATAATAGCCAATGGAAATTGAGATCATTAAGTCCTCAGCGACAGAAAAGTGATCGGTGATCCGCTTTATAGCATCCCCTTATATAATTATCACGCTTATCTACAGCACTTACCTACCAGCTGAATAGTTACGTCTCGGTACGTAACAAAAATGCATAGCGCGTCAGGTATTTGAGGCGTGCACGTTTTTTGGCGCGAGAATGCCTGAACGCGGCCCAACTCCGCGCCGGCGCGAATGCTTGCGCACGCGCTCTCAAACTTTTTTATTCCGACATTTACACGGATGAACAAAGAAAAAAAAGCTGAGAAAAGATCGTAAGCGCAGGTTGGTTCTTTTTCTGAGTGACAAGTGTGAGCGCTTGTCTGCTTACGATGACTTTGCGTTTCATTACATATCGGACTATAATTTAAATGAATTGATATTGTTTGTATTCAGATGGAATTCCTTTCAACCAATAAACTGTATTAAATAAATTACTTAAGCACCTACTACATAAATAGCACTTGTATCATAAACTTTACCGACATTTAAGAATACGGTAGATATTACTACTTGATTAGCATAAAAATGGCGACCCATTAGAGAATCACTTAAAGACAATATCACTAGGAATGAGTCAGCGACGAACGTTAGCAAATATCGTGAAATGATAGTCGAATCATGTTCGGACGTCAAGAATTGTGAGTTACATCAACAATTCAATTAAGTGTTACATCGGTATAATTCTGACTGAATTAGAGTAATTGTACGGATGATTAGCCGGTCCGCGCATGTGGGTCAGCAATGCTCCCACGGCTCGTCGACACCTCACTAATAGCTGGATAGTATCTGTCGATACATCTACTACGGCACGTCACTATCAGATAGAATCGATAGTCGATGTCGATAGAAGAGCGCGCTCGGACAAAGCGATTGTTTGAACGCGCTTAGAAACTAATTATGATAGTTTTTGTTGGGCTTTTTATTTTACTCGTATAATGCGATAGTGGAGCTTTTATATGGGTACGTTAATCTCTCTGAGTGCGACAATGTTGCGTTGAACGATGCCGCGTTTTAATGAAAATGCGTATTTTTAATCTGTTGCTTACCTGCTCTATGTTATCTTATTACATTATTAGACAACTTTTATGCATTCAACTAATAAGTTTTTATTTGTATCTAAGCTAAAAAAATGGATTTTCATTTAATATAATTAATTCGATGCTCCATTTTGCAATTATTATTGTATAACTAATACTAGTACTGGTTGAATACTTTTACTAAAGTCAATAAATCCCTATACGTATATTGAACGCATTTCATTAACTTGTAGTAAAATAATCTATTGTGGCTTATTCTTATTATAAACTTTATGAACCAACCACCAAAATCTTTTAACAATACAACTTATTTCAACAACTTATTTCAACAACACATATCAAAGGCCTCGTTTTTTTTAGTTTTCCGTCAATTAAGATGAGAAAAGAAAGACACCTACAAATCAAGCTACAAAGGTACCTTACACCTTTGCTACATTATCTAAACTTTCCAAAACGTCCGTCGCCAGCCTAATCAATTTTGGCCATTGTGGGATAAGTTTATTGATGTAAATTAATGTAAATTGTATCGGCTGGCTTCCTTACAGTTAGCGTCTAAAACCATTAAGGGTCATTTACATGTGATGTGACTCATTTGGGATTTCTCTCGTAACTTATAGAACCTAACGTGAGCGGCGCCGGCGCATAGTTTAGCGGATTAAGTGAAAATAAACTCTGTTTATTTTAGATTGTATTACCTAAGTATAATAGATGTTTGATTGGTATTCCGTTCCGGTTAGTTTATACATTTTATCACCGATCGCCGTCGAGTTTGGAGGTGTTAAATTATGACCGTTGACTTATTAATAGCCGAGACAGTGCGGTAATATTTGGTGAGGTGACATTATGATTTGATGACATTCCTATAAAATATTTTAAATGCATAATAATTACAATAAATTTCACTTTTTTATAGGAATGAAGTAGCGATCGGACGAGTAATAATATCTAAGTACCTACTTATAAAAAAAGTAGGTAGGCATCTATGAACACGTCAAATAAATTTTCGATTAAATTTGTTATTCATAATACCTTAGCCACATCTAGATAGAGAAAAGAAATCTAAATTAATACTTACCTAATACAAATTTCTGTTAATGAGACTTCGGATAACAGATTAGCATGTTGACCAAAATATCAAAAGTCTCATATAAATTAGGTACCTACATCTTTAATAAGATAATTGGTAGGTATATTTGCATTTGAGGCACTATTCATGGCAGCAAACCCTTTTAAGTCCCACAGCTGGGCACGGGCTCTCCACGACACACTATAAAAATGCGCACTAAAGACTGTCTCAAGATTTAGTATAACCTTATGAAGTTGTATTTATTTATACCGACATTACCGGCCTTAGAGTTTCTTATGCATTCTAGCTTCGATTAAACTGTTTTGCCAAACCGCACTACAAGCGGACATTATGAAGGACAGACATCACAGCACAGTAATGACATAATGACAATATTTATGCATTCAATTAGGAAATATGCTAAGCCGAATCACGCTTACCCCGAATACGTGATTAAAGCACTAAACTATCCATTTAAGTACTATATTAAGTACTATGTCATAGTGTTTTTATTCCAAACACGTCCACAATACAGTGTCAAGATTTATTTATCTCATGACCGCGTTGAATTATGGGCTCTAACACGTGCACATAGATCTCATTTTTACTCAGATCGATGAACAACAATGTTCTGTCGTCGGTTTAAGGGAATTTCGACTTTGTCGTATAAAAAATAGGGTTTACATTGGAAGTGGGATCCACCAGAATCTCAAGCTCGTTCTTGACACAGATTGGCTTAGGGCACAACGATATGGCGTGTCATTTCTAAGATCTGTCGATGCCGCGGTACAGTCACTCACAAAATCCTATGACAGCAAGTATTAAACCGAGAAATAGCATTCACTGTAAATTAAGAGTAATATCAGAATGCGTAAAGATATTACTCAATATACACTATAAGCTACCCTAAAACGCAATCTATTTACATAGATATATTTAGGATTTTTTCTCAGTAATAAAGATCTAAAATAAAGATCTTTTTACCAAAACTTTAAGTAACGTAGGTACTCCTTTCTGTATTCGTTATCTTTGTAGCTGATTAAATATTGTATTCAGATTCAGATATTCATTGATTTTTGAAGATGAACGAGAAAACCAATTTAAATTAAGGATGATTAAATAATATGAAAAGGCATAAATAAATGAGGCAAATTTTACGGTAAAATGAGGAATAAACCGTAATAAAAAGTGTTTTGATTCTACTTAATATAAGCTCTTAGAGAGATTTAGGATTTTCGTCCCACGATGTAAAAGCAAGACTATAGTAGTAGTATGCAGCTCAGTTGGGCGTTTCTCTCCTAATATCCAAAAATTGAGTTAGTTTTAAGGACAAACAATACGTACCTATATTATTATGTATTTGTATATACACACCTATTATTTTCTATTTATTTTAATTCGATTTGATTACTAATATGTATCGATTATGCCGTAGGTACATGACGCCAAATTTTTGAAAGCAATACAGTTCAACTTTTAAATACGTAAACATTGCATTGATCAATTTTATAGTGTTTATTAGATATTTTTAGGAATTTTATAAATATAGACAGATATTTTATAAATATATCTAGGTAGAATCACGCATATAATTATCCTAAACATGAATTTCCTATGAAGCGATGTAATTGGTTTAGTAGAAGACATCTATAAAAATTATAGTTTACACAAATAACTACATAACGACCTTATAAACTAACAATTTAATTGCCAACCGATATGAGTTCGCAATAAACGTTTTCAATGAAGATATAACATACACTTGTAGGAGCTTGTATTAAATGCTATAAACATGTTGTGGTTCGATCGATCTGTCTATAAATAAAACGATATTGATATAAATAGTCTGTAACAAAAACCGTACAGAACTTTGATAAAAGAATAGACAAAAAATTACCTAAAAGAAAACTGATTAATATCTGCTGTTCAAGATTAGGTAGAAACAAATCCTTAAAACGTTCAGTTATTAAGACATCATGCAGTAATTGAATCATAGATACCTGATTACAAGTGAAATTATCATACTGAAATTCAGAGATGTTATTGCATATCCAAAATAAAAAGGGTTAAACAAAAGTTCCTAATCCGTCTTAGGAATGTAATAAAAAATAAATAAATAAATAATTAACTATTGATTGCATACACGATTAAAAGACAAATAAATAATTACAACAACAAAACAACTGTTAAGTTTGAAACAAGCAATAAAAGCAACAAAACCATCCCAGAAAATACAAGCAAAATGAAAATCATAACTCTATTGCCAGAGTAGGTACAGCTTAATTGAGATTTGACTGTGTAACGATCAACTGAACAACGGACGGACAAAAAAACAAGTGGGTAATAAATTTAACCATTAACGACGACATCTGCGGAGTTTCTAACTATCAAGTCATTACAGCCATTACAAGATTCGTAAGACGTATGGGTGTACGTACAGTCATACGTCGGGGTAAAGATCGGCGCACACCAGTGATTGATAGCGAGGGAAGAGAAGTGTGAAGAAAAAAGCTCCTGATGAATTGATAGAAAAGACTGAGGGATATGGAAGAAATAAGCCAGAAGTAGTACACGCCAGTAAAACATGTGTAAGTATTACGTAATATGATCGTATAAAATTAGATACCAACATAAATGATTGGCTGGATTATATCAAATTTTAAGTAAGGCGAAGTCAGTATTGGATAATAAAATAGATAATATTAGATAATGATTTACAACTAATACTAATCAAGTAACAGTAAATATTGGCAGAGAAGAAATAATAATAATTATAATAATTTGTCTTTTATGAACAGCTCCCTTGTGCATAATATTTTTGGCTGTCAATTTTTTAATGATTTCTTTCAGTCTTCCTATTCAGCGGGCAACAGTCATCCCAGTGTGTCCCGCTCTTAAGTCGGGACTTTTAAATCTGTGCGCAACACAGCTTCATTTACCGTTCGCCTATTTATTTTAAGTT
>DWBH01000166.1:0-14881 GCA_018230765.1 Ernsta delagoae
CTATCTATTAAAATACTTTAAAAATGGGATAATTATAATAAATATGTTATGCCAGTGAAAACCTGAGGAACAATAAAAAGGAAATATTCTAATTGAATTTGGTATAATACAATGACAACTTTTAATTTGTAGTAGGTGCAGAAGAACTTAGAGAGTGTACCACACATAGAGATTTTAGGAAAAAAATTGTCATAGAACTGATAGCAACTGGACCTGTCAAATCCATATCAACTGAAAGCAAATAGAAACTCCACACGTAAAAGGGCCCGTGACCCAACGACGCCGTACTCATATATTTACTTTATCTTGTTCAATACACTTAAATACAAATTAATACATGCGATGGACCGGCCCGTACTGTTTATTTTACACCTCGGTTGGGACACGCGAGGTTTATTTATTTTTAATTTTTTTTTTATTAGCCACAAGGTAGTACGCTTTTAGCGCCTTCGAAAAAGGTGCCTATAATTTCTTCGTGGAATCAAACGATAATAGGTTCAGTTTGAGTGTAGATGGTATGTCAATGTAAATAAGTGTATTGTTACGAAATACACCGTCCACCGTTTTTTTAACTTTACTAAAAGATACTTTTGTAACTGTTTTGAATGTAAACGAATGCTAATTAAGTAAACTAAGTAAGAAAAAAATTGGGTAGATACATAATTATGTTTATTTTTTCTCATCTCAATTACTTACTTAGGGGATTAAGCTCTCCGCTCGAGTTTCGTACTTATTAAAAGTGCCTACTGATTATCGATCCGATATTGACATTAATATTCGAAAAATATTATCGAGACACCTCAGTGGTCGATAAGAATGTCAGGCCACACGCAGCAGGTCATTAGACACCTCCCCAAGGAAAATAAATTAAACTAAACGAGTATCTCCACCAACAATCTTATTTCGAAAGAACAACCTTAATTTCTGTAGACATCCTTCTTAGATTAGTTATCCATTACTGCGTGTCTTACTAATTTCCGTTTCTTTAAACAGAGTAAGCGCGCAATGAATGCCGATCTTTTAGTTTGTGACGTAAACGTACCCAGAATAAGTAAATCCGGATCAATTAAATGCCATAGGATACAAGTACTATAAGTCAGTTTGAAAGCGAAATCCAAGAAGTAATGACTTCAGCCTCTAGTTTATGAAGGAAAAGAGACAGAAAGCGCTTTTTATCACGCTGTCTCACTTTTTTCAATGGGTTATAGATGTTGGTTTTAATTTAGCAGGACGCAGTATATGTCTTTGTACTATGTTGCTTAATAAATTTTCATCTGGATGATTTTTTTGTTTGTTAAAGTAGGTACGATAAGGATCAATATCCTTTACAATTCTTTATGAATACCTTTAGATAACGTCGTGTGATCAACACATGCCTACAAAATAATAATCAGAAATCTGAATCAAAGAAATTTTATCTTAATTTAACTAATTCGAACCAACCAGATACCATCATTCGGATTTAACATTCCTTTACAAGAGATTGAAAACGGGAATTTTATTGTACCCACCTACTGTCTTAAATAGCAAGAACAACCATTGGTATTCGAGTGACTTGAGAACAATTAAAAATCTGTTCAGTATGCGCGAAGCGTTACTAGGCTGTGCGTTTTCCTGACAGTTTGGAAGTGTCTATAAAAATCGTTCGTTATAGCCATACTTTAGTAATTCTGATGCCAGTCAGAAAGAAGGACAAATAAAACGGTCCAGTTGGTAATCGGTAAAGTAGTTAAATGTGGCATTTTATTGTTTACACGTCACTTAATTAGACCTGTAAGGACGTGGTTGGAAAATGTACGTAGATCATAAAACTTGGTTCAGGTGCAACGGTCTAATAAAAGGTGTAAGTCCAATGTCTCAATACGTAAGATTAAAGACACCATAGAGTCTAAGGTAATTTTTTGTGTTACAATGTTTATTCTAGCTTAACTGTAACAAAACGACTTATGACTTATTATTTTATGATTAATTTTGAAAATGTATAGGTATAGAATAAAATTTAAAACATGTATTTTTCTTAGTTGCAATATTATTGGATATAGATTTTTTTTATTGTTTAGGTATACACTTCTTCCAAAACGTCAAAACATATTTTAAGCATACAGCATGATATTTATAGGTAGAGGTCACGCCGCATTGTCTGATTAAACAAAACTTTCGTGCTCCTTATCTACATTTTCACAAATTAGACATTCGAATTTATGAAAAAGATGCCTCGAAAGATAGCTGACGATACCTCGTTCGGTGGTGTGCTAAAAAATAGTTCCCCTCTCATTATGTACATGTCGGAAAAAAATTTGGCATACAATTACCGTTTGCCCCTACCATTTGAACATAATAATATACGTACTAAAAGAACTTTTTTTATTGCGTCATAAAGTAAAAATTAAAATTAAAAATTATTAATTTAATAAAACTGCAGATTAAATAAACTTAGTAAAATATAACGTTGTGTTAAGTTTGTGACGCTTATACCGTTATTCTTTGGTAATTTCTAGAACATGTTGATTGCTGAATGAGGAAACGATTAGATAGGCGTGTGAGATACATATCGATCGTGATACGATCGCAATTCACTAAAGTGACATCGATGCTACTACACACTACATTGCACAAGAACATCGCTTATGCTAGCTTTCAAATTG
Source organism: Ernsta delagoae (assembly GCA_018230765.1). Classification (NCBI taxonomy): domain Eukaryota; kingdom Metazoa; phylum Arthropoda; class Insecta; order Lepidoptera; family Hesperiidae; genus Ernsta; species Ernsta delagoae. Next base: position 2,646 of record DWBH01000166.1, read on the forward strand.
TAATTGATCCAATTCAGAAGTTTCGTGTCGGAAATTATATTAATACTTTTTTAAATTCTCCGATTTATCTACAACCCACAAAAATATATCACAAACAGAATAATAGAAGACGGTTACCTTCTTTTAATATAAAATAAAACATAATTATTACCTACCACAATATAATCGTAACTACTCTTAATCTCGAACGCAACTCTATTTTTCATCGATCCTATGACAACAACAAAAGGTAAGGGCTCTACCGTAGTACGAAGCTACCCCGTTAATTTACGACATTTCGCGCTTACACGCAACTATAAATCAAGATGAATTACAACAATGATCGGATCAGACATCGACGTTTAATCCGGCATTCATTACTTTGTACGAAGACGCGCTGTCGCCTCCTTACCGGCGAAAATTGACTTGACGACAGTATATATTTAATTTAAAATGTATGTACTTATTTTCCTGATGCTGAATAAGGAATATACTCGTACCCACTGATGAATATATTTTTTTGTGGAGAGGCTAAAAATGTTTCGAAGGGATAAAAAGATGTATGGTAACATAATATATTTTTTGGCATTAGTAATGTAAGGTAATCAAGTGCGAATTACAAGTCATTTTTTTAAATATTAATTTAAGTAGTTTTAGTACCTATGTAACCTATGTAACCAACCCATCACCTACTTACCGCAGCTGACTAACAGTAGGATGTGATCAACGCTGTGATAGACGGTGACATTACCCTTAGAATATTACTGAGATCTATTTAAAACCTTAAAAAAAACACAAAAACACATTCCCCATCAGCGTAATATTAGATAAATATATTTATTGTAATTAGAAAGTGTTCCTCGCACCGCCCTGGTTACACACAGAAATGACGCCTCATTAATTATTCCGAAGCGTCGTTAACCGACCGATTTGAATAGGCCATTGCTATAAACAACGGTGCTGATATTCTGAGAACAATACAATTGGGCACTACTAATGAATCAGGATGTGACGTAACATGTCTCTGATCTACATTCATTTTCGTAAGGCAATTTTTAATGTTAGTGTGACAATCACTGATATTTGTGTTCTTTTACAACGTTTTACAATTTGCGAAACCTTATTCTGTTATGATGACTGTACCTACTTTATCACAAGTGTTTAACGAACTTATACCTTAATTCGTGCATTATTAAAGAAAGTGTAACTATTACATTGTTGCATGTAGATCAAGCCATTTTTAAGTGTTCCGTGTTCCTCTAAGCAGCCTCACGACCAGACTAGCGATCTCTTCCACTGTAAAGATAGCCTAATGAAGTACTGAAAGTGCGACCAGCCCGCGAATTCTTGGCGCCTTACGTCATCCATACCTACGTGTTTTACCGCTAACAAACATACATTAATATGGGAAGCTTGCCCCTGCCAATGTGCCAGCCAACGCTGCCCCCACGAAGATGGCTATTGTCTCTCCAAAACGTGACTCCAAATGTTAATTGGACGATTAAAATCCGAATGCGGGTCATTTCGACCATTACCAGCGGAGCCCTTTTGAATATGTATAATAAAATTATTAGATAAAGTGAGCACTCAATTTGTGTAAGGTTTCTAATGAGGTTATGTGCTTTCTTGTCACAGATGGCGTTGTGCTCTGAATGCGCAAGCGCAGAGCCGGATGCGCGAAACGCAGCTTGTTGAGTGCGTAACTGCATATCGGATGGGGAATATTATATTAGTGCCCTTGGTGGGAGCTAAGTCGCTTAGTTAATCTAAATAGCAGTCATAATAAATAGGTTTCGATCACTGTGCGACAGGAGTGCTAATTAGGTGGTGCCGATAACAATTCTATGATGCAAATTTCTTGCTATTGACGTTACTCGCTCCTATGTAATAGGTTTTATGTTAATTTATATCGGATTGTCTTGATAAGTGTTCTAGGATTGAATTTAAACATAAGGTAACGTTTTAAAGCTTAGTAATTTATGAAATTTGCTTTGTATGTTATGTAAGTAATTTTTTATCAACGCATCAAAAAGTTCAGTAAGGCCGGTTTGTCTGCACAAGATTATAGCTATGTTGTATTGAAAATTTTTGGTAAGATTTACCTACCTATAGGTATCATTTTTATGCAGCGCAATTTTCATCTACAGCGACCTGTAGATGTGGTGTAGATATGCCTTTATGGATTACGGACTTATCGATAACATCTCAAACATAAATCAACCTTATTCATTAATTCATAAGCGATTAACGTTAACTTGACTATCGGTAACAAATCAAAATTTATTTAATTTAACTATTTATTATGCATTGATTTCATAATATTCACTATTTGTCGTTATATAGGTTGTTATATAGTCAACTATCGTGGTAGAAATCGTATCATACCTAAGCGATACACATCGTATATATATATCTACCTACCTAGATAGAAACTCATATCTAATTACCTACTCGTACCTACGTATGGTGTGAAATAAGAGTTATTTCTATTGCTCTTTAAAAAGTAGGTACTTTGGTTCTTTAATTAATTAATGTGAATTAAAAAACCTAAATTGAAATGTTTATTGCGTCGAAATAATCAATTGTTTATTATTCTGCGCTTGTGTTTATTTTATTGCGACTATAAAAAGGATCAATTCTAAATTCATCATATAAACCAACTTAAAGATAAAGGAATTTGTGCGCGTCGAGCATTTATGTAGTAAATTTCGCGGAGGCCATTGACCTGTCGAAGAAAGGTAAATTTTAACAGATTATTACTAACATTTAGCAACATATGAGTCGTGACTAATACGCGAAATATCCTTTCCGAGTATCCTGCGTGACAACGCAAACAAAATAATAAAAATCGCGTTCAGAATTCACAATTAGTGTTTAGCGGGACGAGTAGAATTTCGTAAATGTAGAGAAAAACAATACGTTAGGTGTCGTATAAATTGTCTTGTACAATATAATGAGTACAGCGAGCCATCTGTCACTTGTGGCATACGGGACGCGACATATTTTATAACTACTTTATCTCGTGACTTTGTTTGCAATTGTCAGAAACAAAACTAAAAATTAAACACTACTAAAAATTTGGAGATTTCATACCAGATGGGTACCTATAGATAACTACATAAATCTATTTCAATGAAACTCTACTAAATGTCAAACATTGCTTTCTTTCGTGAAACAATGCACAAACACACCTACCACAGTTACAATTAAATCATATTTTATAACAATTATACGAGGACATACGCGCAATACTAATTCCGTATTATTCGATCGCGCGAATGTCCTGCGCGCTGGTCGTGGTATGTATGTGGCTTGCATCACCAATGTTGGAGTCAACAAAGGCACGATCATGATGCCCTGTCCTCGATCTACGAACAAGTGCTTTGACACCAGACCCGATATACGATTGTCAAGCCGAGCTTTGTTAAGTAGGACGATCTACGTAGGTATATTAATTGATTGTCTTTGCTATCTTTAATAGTACATTATGTGTTATTTACTTATTTTACATACTTACCTTTTAACTTATAGCTAGCTAGATACAATTTTTTAACAGTTAGGTGGTTACTAGTAGATACATATACCTAGGTACATAAATTATTTAGCACTTACTTTTTAGAGCCTACTATTAGATGGTAGTGGTTGAAGTTCTTAAAACATTGATATTGTTCTTTATTTTGTTTGTTAGAACTGAAGGTATACCTAGTTTAAAAGGTGAAATTAATTATCAATAACATAAAAACTTTCCTCTACAAAACTTTATTATTCTAGTCATGTCATATGAATCTAATACATGTGCTTAGCGGTACAGTTAAAGGCCGCCTCGTCCCGGTGCCAAATATGACCACAATAACAACTTACTAACCGTATTTGGACCATAAAGACTCCGAAAAACCAAAGAGTACCATTACGACTTATCTTCCTCTAATTAAGGAAGCTCGTTGTAGCTATCTTAATTGCTTAGGTAGGTAATTTGATGAGCAAATATGATTAACTATTAGATGAGGAGACACGACAGGGAAGGTAACAAAACAAGCCACTGTTTTTCGTAATTTATAATCAATTTTGTTAGACCTGAATAAGACTGTCATATTAGTCATGATCTAGTATCAATTACTCGCATATAAATATTAAGAATGAATGTTTAAATTATTAGAGAACTGATTTTGTCTTCTCTCCTCAGGAATCTCCTGGACTTCTCCTGAAGTAGGTAATTGGGTGGATAGGATAATATGTTGGTAGGTAATACGAGGACGTAACGTGAAAATAATGCCAGGTACTTAGTGTTAGGCTTCGATAGTTGTGTCTTAACATTAACTTAATGCTTACGTGATACTTACCATGATTTTTAGCAATGAACTGTTCCTATAAAATGCACCTAGTCCACTATAGAGTTGAATAACAGATTGAAGTTGACTTCAAAGCGTTCTCAAGATAAAGCATTAAAACTGTGCTTAGACTCTAGTTTTTACATCCAAGAACTAGACTCATCTTATCGGAGGCGAACCTGACATATTTCAAGGCGACCATTTTTGGATTTTCGCTAGTTAATAACGAGTTGGTACGTCGGCATCTTAGTTGCGCGGTACTTTTATTCCGCCTAAGATACCCATCAAGACGTGAGTGTCGTTCGTAAGTGCACGGGATACATCTATGAGCGTCTTTATTACTGTGTTTTAGTCATTTGGAAGATTTTCTCATAATGATTGTCCCCAAAACGAGTGTTTGTGCCGTCAAAGCTTTTGTCTAATCGCTGACATGAGTCGGGTTCACGTGTTCTGTCAGTACCTATTGTAGTTTTAAGTAGGTGCATTGTATATTGTTGTGGGATGTTATATCCTGGTTTTAATAGAGAATTACTTTGTGGGTGTTACAACTCACGAATATAATGTAATATAGGAAAGAATAGTCCTATCTGAGAACCTGTTACTATAAATTAAGCAGCTATCTTCTTTAATCAAAACAATAAGAACTCGTCATAGTATGTATGCTTGGTTATTAGGTTAGTATGCTAGGTTAGTATCTACTATGACGGTATAATGGTTACAGTGGAACATTTTCTGACGACCTCTAGGTGCTATAGACACAAGTATCTATGATATTTTACTAAAAATATATATTAAAACATTTAAATCGTAAGACAGAACTTAAGATCTATCTATAACATATCTTTATATCTATCTACCTATCTGGTTAAGAAAATGCAAACAAAATTATACATAAGTTAAGGACCTACATAACCAACCTTGTTGCAATGAAACAATGACTTTGAACATTTACGTACAAAATGTACTTTATGCGTTGCATCAGTAATTCATTTCGAGTAAAAACGGCTTTCCGAGAAAAAAGAGATTGCATCGATTGACTGATACGATTATTCCGATTTTGAAGTTCTAAGCGGAATTTCAAAAGATTGAATAGCGATATCCTGGAGGACTGCCAAAAATCAGTGGGAAAAAATGTAGCAAAATAAATCTTGCACGTACCTATTTGAATACCTTTAGAAGGGTTATGTGAAAAATATGAACCCGTATGGCCGATTTAAAAGGATTTCCTACTGCACATATGCTGTAGGTATAATATACTTTTACAGCTATTGCGTAAATATAACATTTTTATGACGGTTCTTCCCCTGACGATTGTTAGCTCGATCAAACATCAGTTGAGCCAAATCAACTCGAACGACTACCTATATAAGTACCTACATCACTACAAGGGAGGTAGGGGCTGTAACGCTTGATTTAGTTTTACAATGCTAAAGCAAAGGTTCTGTCGTCGTTCAAAAATTTCATCAGATAAATGGAAATTGGTACCCACATATTAATTAGGTCCTCTAGATCATTCGTAGCGATCATCTCCTACAACTGGTTTTGCTGCGGCCAATAAGGGATGTTCTTTGCTACGACCGACAGTCCGTAACATAGGATGGCTTTCATACAGCAGTTTCCAACTATACAAAGCTTGGTTTTCAGCCCCGGCTCTTAGTCTACTGATAGAATTTTCATTATTTTAGAGTCGACTGACAGCAAGGTTATGTTGTAAGATTTCAAGGAAAAACAAATTCACAAAGTGACTCACTGTTTGGTATATAGAAAAACGTCTAATAGTAAGGATGTTGCCGATAACTTACGCATTAATTAAGGAATATTTGTGACTTGCATACCTAACATTCCATATATATTTGTAGTAGGTAAAGCATGATAATGAGAAAAAAGTCCACAAACTTAATGTTAGCGTTAAAGTACTTGGACTTACATGCAGATCTATGAAAATGTTGTTCTATGATCGAGCCTGTTAAGCTGAAATGTTCTTACAGTTTTTGCGTCAGCTTTTCGCATTGTATTATAGATTCTTCGTTGTAAACCCAAGACGTCTGAAAATCGCCAAAACCCAGTTTAAACGGGTACAGATTAACCACATCCTTATAGGGCATAAGACAAATGTTTTATCACATTTGTTAGCGTATCAATAATTCATAGACAGCTACGTTATGCACACCGCCGACCGTTACTTGGAACCTTACAACGTTCATTAGTAGTTTTGCCGCGGTACGCTTTGGCAAAACCGCTCCGCTATATAGCACTCATGAGGATATACGATCTTGTACTGGAAGTGACTTTCAGCTTCCAGAAAGAGACAGGATTCAAAACATTAACACAGGAATTAATTTATAAGGAATTCATTAAAATAGAAGGAGTATTATGTTCTGTTTACTGAATCGTTTAACCTTTATCCATATTGTCAAAGTTTTAACCCAAGTAATGGCCTCGTAGGCCAATTTATATTTTGTAGGTAAGTAGTCTTTTTAAATTTGATGTTTTATCTTTTTTTAATGCCTATCCTGGTTAGAATTGTAGTTCTGTAGTGTAATGCTGTGGCGCAAAATCATAAAAAGCTCATTGTACTTACACAGTGTGTTTCACTACAATATTGGGAATATGGAAACCCGTAACTAACGTTTCCAGTACAATTTCTCTATACCACTGGCGCGCTTGGTAGGCAGTTCATATAACGTTCGTGTATTGACGATTTAATTACATTTTGATCCGGCTGCCAGCGATATTGCGATGTGGGTGTCCGATATAGCTATGCTAATACCAGTTGCGTTCGGTGCTTTCGTTACCCATATATAATGACTCATTTTCTACATGTAGTTGCAAAGTGTCGCAAGTTTCTTTACTGTTTTATACCGTTAATGGCTATATTTTAGTAGGCTTAGTGTAAAGGAGCTGGAGCTGTTAAAGTGATGTGCAAAAAGTTTTGATTTAATCATTTTTATTATAATTCTCTGTAACTTGATTGTATCGAGGCCAGTTTCAGAAACTATTTCACTGGCAGATACTTACAGTAGATACTAAACTAGTTTAAGAAAATTAGGGATACCGTAAGATTTTATTTTGAGGTAATCAGTCTCAGTCCTTGGTATGATCTTAGAAAAGCGGTAAAGTAGGCGTTTGTCTACTATTTTGGTTTGTTTCCGTGATCCATACTAAGAATAAGAGAATAAATTTAAGAACTAAGTTTTGATATAACTATAAATCAGTTCTGAAAAGCACTGTAAAACATCGTAATTACTTCTTACCTAAGTCAAGAAAATAACAAACAGCGGACAACAATTCAACCTAATCCATTCAGCTCATAATTATTATATTCGTTTGTTCGAATAAGTACGTTCCGTTTGCGACCCGAATGCGTAATGAGTGAGGCTTTCCAAGTATCAGGCTGCAAGTTATCGGGCGTGCCATCTGACTATTATATTACCAAAATACCACTTTAAATGCAACCCGCCGTAATCCTATAATTAACTTAAATGTAGACGGCAACCGACATGAACAATAATGTGAGGAAAATGCATTTTCGCGGCGAAATTCTGTTGTCGAAGCGAGTTATTTACTCCCATCGAATTATGCACCCGTGATTTATTAAACGCTATTCTCAACAGCTTTTAACATGAGCCTTTACATAATATTATGTGAGAATAAACGTTTGGAAATTATAGATTTTGTAAAAAAAGTGTTTAAAACTACTTGTTTCACCCTTATGTGGTCATTGGGCTGTAAGACAGGTAGCACTACCTATGCGTGGTCAGAAACGCACTGGTCCTGTTTTTCTTCATACAGAATTTCCTAAGTATTTCAAATGATTCCTAAACATTATACTATATTATATGCTAGTGGTAGATATTATGTCTTAATAAATATCACACTATCGAATCGCCGGGTGGCGTCGTATTATCAAATGTCAGTTTTAAAAGTAGACACCTTATTACTTTAAGCAGATAATGAATCATGATTAAGTTGATGCGAGCAAACATTAGGGCTGCCGTGTTACTGACGAACTAAATACGTATTTAGAATGTAAATACTATTGGTTATTTATATTCATAACGTCCATTTACATATGCAAGTTTAGTATAGTTTGTGACATGTTTAATACCCGTTGCTCAGAATAACAGTTGTTGACTTAAATAACAATTTGTTGTTGCACCAAGTTTTCGAGCTTTTTGTGATCGCAAACTAATTCTTCGATCTGCCTTATTGAGTTTATTCTGTAGGTATGTTTTGAGAATGTCGAACGTGAGGTAGGTAGGTAGGTATCTCTGTAATACATAGGTACCCTTCCTTCCTTCCCTTATTCTAGATGATTATCAGGTTTCTGTAAAATAATAAAACTATAAGTCATTCTGTAAGTGTGACGCATTGAGCTATAATTTTCTGGCTAATTGGCAATCTAAACTAGGTACCTACCTTCTATTTAGTCTTAAACGTTTTGTAATGTTTTAACGTTGTACTTACTAGAGCAAAAGTTGTAAATCGCGATAAATTATTGTGCCAAAAGTCAGCCAATTAAGATATCGGTTTAACTAAAGGTTAGTTCGGTAATTAAATCTGTGTTGCGGCTCGTTACATTCCCACACCCTACGGCGAATTAAAAGAGGTCGCTTGCAGCGCTGTATCGAGTTATTTCAAGTAAGTCTGTATGAATATCGATTCTTAAGGAGTAAACTCCAAAAATTTTGTTATTTTTTTGCTTTTACTATAAATACATAATGAACAAAAATTCACGTATTCCTTTAACATTTTGACTTTGAAAACCTACATAGATATCTGCCACATCGCATTGAACAAAGTCTTTGTTAACAAAATGTAAGCTTAAAATCAAACACTTTCCGCTGCAGGATTCATTGCATCGAACGATTATGTGTAATTGTTACAATTAGCCAAACCGCGCCGCAGCGCTGCAACGTAATATCTGCATGCGCTAATTATGAGTTCAAGCGATAATTGGTCCTTTGGGTCGACTTCGTGGCTTGTTTTCTGCAAGTGTGTTTTCTCACACATAGCAGAGGGTCTGAGGTTGAGGGAATTAGGTACATCGTTTGGTAATAAGTAGGTATTATTCATTATAATTTCTGACAAGTACCTACCTACTATGGTATTAACCACTGTTTGTCGTAATATAATAATAATCTTGAAAGGTATTAGATGGCAACAAAGAACAGTAAATGTTTGAAAACTGGGAAGAATTCTATTAAAAAAATATTTAATATTATATTCGCAATTAGCAAAAGTCTCTGACATGAATAAAAAAAATCGTTTGAGTATCTGTGTAATTAAAACAATAATAATATAATTTACGACATCGTAACATTCGGTGATATAATGTCGTTAATTGAGTTTTATTAACAGGAATTCACAAAATTATAAACATTTGAAAATGGAATCCAATATTTTACGATCCATTAAAAAATGAACCCGCAGAAAGCTATAATTAGACTAATTTATACGTGTCCATTAATTTAGGAATTATTACGAATATTTCTTATAGCCACAGTCGTATATATTAATGTCTACTACTTAATGCATCGTTAAATGAAAACTACGAACAATTTTGCGTATTGAGTTGCATAACTAAGAACCTATGTTTAAATATTAGGTATATATTGCTGTAGGAAATTGAAACACTAACGAAATGTAAATGGAAACGATTTATATAGCTACCTATATATACATATATTAGAATAAATAGTATATGTACCTATACAGGCTAACATTTTGTTTCTACATTTAAAAGTTATGTGCTAAATACATAGGTACAATCGTAGTATGAGGGTATTTTCCTTCCTTACATTTGAAACAATAGGAATTTCCACTCGAGAAAGTTCTAGAAAAACATTAAATTTAAAACGTCGATTGTTTGCTTCGAAGTGGACCACGGTGTTGTTTTTAAAAGGAGTGCACAATTAAGATGCACCAAAGGTGAATTAAACGGATTACATACGACGAGTTGTTGTTGTACCTCGTACGAGAGGCGATAAGCGAGTTAAGAATGTGAATTGCAAAGCTATTTCATTACAAACAAGCACAGACTGACTTCGAACTATCAAGCAATGTAAATTTCACCATATTCTATTATTTTTTCTTCTTGGTATACCTATGTACATATAAATTAAATAATGATTATTCTATTTATTGTATTTTTATGATGTTTTAAACCCTCTAAACTTATGATAGAAATTGATATACACACAATCGAATTGATATGTTATGAATTGATATAACATAGTAGGTGTTAAATTGCAATCAAGATTGTCATTATTCTAGGTGAATAGGTAAGTACGGTAAGTACGTATATTTAGATAGATAGATAGATAGATAGAGAAAACGTTTATATTTATAAAGAAAATAGGCACAAACTTGAATTAAACGGATACACACGACGAGGTGTTGTTGTACTTTTGGTGTGTTATTTCTTTTCTGTTTAAAATGCAAGTTATTCAAGCGAGTAACTAATGCTCGCTTATAGCTAACATTGACACAATGCGACAAATCGGTTGCGGGGAACAAATTACTTTTACCTCGTACATTTGGTATGCAACTCAGATGGAGTAGGAAATTTTTTCGCCGCGATTATAATAGTGACTCACTTAAATAGCCTTTAAAAAGGCTATAAAAACTTACTATGAGTCCTTGGATCTACTACAGGAATAACAAGTGCAGTTTAATTCTGTATAATGTTTACTCGTCAGAAGCTAAGATTTATGTTGTACATTCATTATTTTAGCTACCATTTTGGAATCGTAAACGTCTAACAGTAATTCCGTTTGGGACACTGAGTTCTCGTGATTCAACCTGGAAATTTTGGTATACCTATGCTGTGTAAACAAGCATTACTCATTGTGGTTCAAAGAATTCAATTGAGAGTAGGATATGCCTTCTTACCTATTGTTTTTAAATGGTCAGCAACTAGTTAGCTTCGTTATTAGGATACGTATATCAGAGTGGTACATTTTCCCTGATAATAATGTAGGTAGCTTGGCTATCTATTTAAATTAAAAATATATTATAATATTTAACTCCGATGTGACACAGATGACGTTGCGCAGATCATCTAGTAATTATTCTATATTTTAGGCTGTTTTGTGGTACTTTTGACAGGTTTGCAGCTCGAAGGTAAACTAAGAGGGAATGATAACATTGATAACACTTTTTTTAATTCTCACTTTCTCATTTATTCCGAATTTTATTGTGTAAATAAGAATATCAATACAATATCCGTACACACCTAAGTTAATTAATGAATATCAATATGAAGTCAATGAAGTCACAAGTTACAATAATAACACACATTAGACCACATTAAGTCCATAGAGTCTGCAAATTACCTAGCGGAAATAAGTTGATCAGTTGTCTATTAAGTAATTTAATTGAAAGTTTAGCACAAGTGCAACTTGCTGACGGAATGAGGCCAACGCCAGTATGGGTAACAGGGGCAACATCACATCTACTTACACAGTACTTGGCAGTCGACCAGCTGATACAGTTAATTTGCCATAACGTGACCACGACTTAGGTATAGTCGACACTTAGGTGTAGGTTGCCGTGGGAGTATAGAAAACATCTTTGATTTCAAAGGATTTTGTTTCAAATGATTTTATTAATAACCGTTACAAAAATATGCTTTTTATTTGCACGTAACGTTTATTTGGACGTAGCTTGCTTATTGTTTTGAGAAGTTTAAATAAAAATTCCAATTTTAAATTGCGCAATCATCCAACTCCTCATTTCACAATAAAATAACTTGTAATCAGTTCTTTTTAATTTCCATAGACGAATCAACGAGTACTTATTAACGAGAAAATCTGTGCTCTTGAATTAACGCTTTATTGGCAATCAGTCTTGAAAACACGCGTTGACACAACTCATTGTACGCGTAAGTTTTTAAACGACCACACCTATCCCTATGAAGTAGTGTAA
>DWBH01000167.1:0-14833 GCA_018230765.1 Ernsta delagoae
AAAAAAAAAAAAAAAAAAAAAAAAAAAAAAAAAAAAAAAAAAAAAAAAAAAAAAAAAAAAAAAAAAAAAAAAAAAAACTTAAGATTGCGATCCATTATCAGTGCGAAAATAACTATTGAAAACGTGTGTTGTAAAAAGAATAACGATCTATTTCCTAAATGCCTTGTTTATACATAATTTCAAATCGGTACAAACCTACGACACTAATTTTACATAGCACTATATATACCTATTTACCTACTCTATCTACCTACCATCTCGGTGGAAACGACGTTCAAAAGCGAAACTTAAAAGTCATTAAACAATGTTTTGCAATGTAAAGAAACGTTTGAAAAAGTTTATTTGCTACTTTCCTATAGAAAAAACGCGTAGCTACCTACCTAGGAAAATTTGTAGAACTCAAGTTAGCGGCGAAAACAAGTTTAAACGTTGAAGGCAAAGAAGCATTGTAAGGTTAGTTCTTTGTTGTATGGTTTCAACCGTCGCAGTTGTGTTCCTGTACCACCGAGCTTGGGGTTGATTCAATCACTTAGCCTTATTTCTATTGTAACAAATGATGGTGAGAGGGCATAAGTTCTTTCTAGGATCATGTTAAGTTATACCTGCTTTTCTGATACTACATACAATGCTATAGTAGGTACCTACGTAATAACAATAATTGTAGAATATTTGGCATGATTGGTTATTTTATATATTTGTGTTGCTCTGATATTGTTTAACACAAACAAAACAAAAGTGGACTCAAGTGTGAACGAGCCCTTTGACAACTGTAATTTTGATTCGCACTATTTTAATTAAGCTTCAGCAATATCGCAATCAGCGGTCGGACCAAGCCAGAAGGCGTTGGTGCAAATACAATTAAAAAACAAAACGAACAACCAACACTCGAAAGTGTTGCTAGAGAAATGGAAAAATAATTATTTCCCAACGTCTGCTTTGTCACCTATTCAAGGACGGAATAATTACAACTTTTCTTAGTACGCAACTGACGTGCCGAATTAAAAATACATTCGCTCACGTAGTACAAAGTTAAACGTCTGAGCATGGCGCGGCGGTGTCGTCGAGGTCATTAAAATTTACCGGGACGTACGCGGGCTACACAAATACTGGTAACACTGGCGAGTTTGTTGTATAACTCCACTATGGCCGGCCAACTTTATGAAATAAAACACCGGCCCTTACTTAGCGGCGACCACGGAGGTGGCTAACTTACACAAAACTTATACATATTTTAGTGTAACGCGCCGTGTGTAATAATTTATTCAGGGGCACTATTCCAGTGTGCATTATGTGTAGTCAATATCCCTGGATAGCGATATTGACTTCACATAATGCATACAAAAGGAATTCTTATATAATGTTTAAGAGTGGAGAGCTCTAGCACTTCGAGGATCATATCTCGTGAGCACGTGCTTATTACTAACGCAACGGAGTCAAAGGAAGTACATTTTTGTAAGGCGCTTCCGACGCCGTGCATAATTTACGTGGCTAAGTTATAATTTTATACTTAGGTACTTGAGGAGAAGATTGCCAATAAACAGGTATGGAGTTATGTACATATATGTTACTTACATAAAAATCCGCATTCTGAATCATAAGTTGGTATCAAAATACTAATCCAATCAAAATCATAAATGTACAAAAATCCGAGTCTCGTTATGTTCCACCGTAAAAAGTTATGAGATCTTATGTAAAGCCGAGTCAGTTCTGTTCTACTCTACCTACATCAAAATTACTTATTGTGAAGATTTGTTGGAAGCCATCAATATTTCTCTAACAAGAATACCTAACGACTGGGCAATCACGTGGCCATATGGTCACTATCACTAAGGGACTATAACAATAGGAGTCCACGTGATTGCCGAGTCATTAGGTAACTTCTAAACTATTCACACAAATACATACTACAAAATTTGGGGTCATAGCTAGTAATAATAAGAACTCTTCATGACAAAAAAAATTAAGCTCCTAGCTTTATCTGCAAGGAAGATACAGTGGTGTCAAAAATGCCCTGTATCGCTTCGAGAAAAGATGGCACGGCCGTGCTGCGCGAGACTCGGCGGGGGCACTTCCGTGGCCCCAGATTAATTTCGTATGTAACACTACCGTGCGATTTATTAGGTACAATTAAAAATATGATCTAACAGTAGCGATTAGCAATCGTAGCGTCTGCAAAGTCTTGGTGATACCCACGGCTTTCTTCCGGGGCGAGGGTCGCGGTTATCCGCTCATATTGAGAAGTTAATAGAGGCACAATACCTGTAATTACTGCAGGCTGGCGTCGGCAATAGACAGCCGTTCCACTAAACACCAATAATATATTGCGCTGGACGGTCGCAATTAAGTGGAAATGCGGGAATGAGATACCTCGACTGTGCGTCGCCGTGACTAACTTTGCTAACTGTGCCACTAACAAGGTGTAATTAGTTGGTTTTCGATTGGTCGGTCACATTGGTCATTGTATATCAATTAAATTGTAATTATTGTTTCTGACGTGCGACAGTTTCTATAGACATCATTAGGGCGTTGGTCGCGGTAGGTATTTGTAGGGCGCTGATCTGAGGTGAATTTCTGCAATCTAGTCTGTAACATTATCATCGGCTGGTATGTAACTAATAGTATGTCATATTATCTATTCCTATTTTTATGTAACTTTTACTTTATTAACAATAAATAGATACCAACAAATTATATCTCTTAAATTCCTCGAACATAAATAAGTCCTAGAAGTAAAGGTGGTGCTTGAAAATTGGAGCTACCAAAAACGTGCACAAAATCGCAATTAATCTAAACGCGCCCGGAAGAGCGCGTCACCCTGACGTACCTTAATACATCGTAGTAAGGTATATATTTCAGTGACCTCATGTTGAATTAGGACTATCTGAAAATGGCTACACCAGAATAAGTCTCATGACGCGGGTATAATTTTATATATGTTCGAAGCTTAAGTTTATATAATTTGTGTAATATGGGCCAAAGCAATAAATAACTAGTTTATAATTAATCTGCAAGGCATTGAACTACGTTAATTAGGTGCTAGACGCACCTAAGTTTGCTAAGCCAGAGTGGGTTCTCAATCAATCGAGAGCACTGAACTACAGTAATACAACTTTACCTATTAATGTATTATAATAATAATATTTACAAGTTGAAAATGTTTATTGATTTTACGACGAATTTCTACATCAATTTTAAAAAGTTGATGATGATGAAACAATGAGAAGCAGATATGGAAGAAAATTGCGAACGCTTTCTATGGGGAGTCGCAATATTATCTGTAAGTGGTTCATTTATTCTTACGTCGCTTTAATACATTCATTAGAGTGTCGTAATAAAATTCATTGTTATTGCTGTTTCATGCATAATGTACAAACATTATCTAAGGTTCCCGCTGAAAAAATAAACGTGCAAAATAGCGCGAATGTATACAGTTAGCCTGAGCCCTCAGTGTCTATTCATAGTAACAGTGTACGGAAAATACTGTACAAGAAACGCAAAAGGAAAGTTGGTGGGGGTATTTTTTATACGGCCATAAAATTATACGTGGGACTGATAGAAAAGGTCAGTGCACATCGTAATGTTGTAAGTTTATACCAATAGGTACGTTATACGGTTAGGTACGTTATAGGAACAAAAAGTGGCAGTGGAAGGCGCCAATAGGCTTCTATGAATTCGCCAATAGCATTTAACTCAAATTATAATCCGTTGTTTACAATTGTTCAAGTTTTTTGCCTTATCTCCCGTGGATACCACCCTTTTTCTGTTCGCTGACGGGTGTTGAAGTTTAAAATATGTATGTAGGTATGTTTTTTATAAGCAGCTCAGAATATTAATAGAATTAAAATAGATTTGTAAGATAGGCGTGAATTTATAAGATATATTTCTCTAAAAGTACCAAGTTTTGGTTCAGAACGCCGTGAATATTATTTAAAAATAATAATGTAGGTAGGTATGTTATACATATATAATAAATGAGGATGTCGCCTATAGTATTTTGTACAAACTAATTGATAATAATTAAAGATTCTTAAAAGTATAATACCCTGAATAATTACAATAAGAATATGATGAGAACACCTAGCCATCTACCGTTCAGTACATCGCCTGTAAATACACAACAAATAATAAAAGCAATGTTATGATGTATGACTTTTCTTCGTGCAGACTTCGTGATGAAGGTGTGGAGCACAGCGGGGTCCGTATTCACTCGCTACTAATTAAGACGTCAATAAACAACAGGTAGTATCAAGACATATTAACGAGTGTGGATGATATTAAATTGTGTGTAATAGCTTATTTTGTTTCTGTGGCGATTTTGTTCGCTTGGATTTTAGAGTTTTATTCACTAGAGGTTATGAAACAAAAATTAGAAAATCTACTGCGAATACTGTGTTTGACATTACTATCACATCCTATTCTAGCTTATGTCATCAATTCAACAAATCTGACATACGTAATGTAAAAATAAGTAGACTACTTAATAGCAACAAAATATCATAAATTAGACATTTAGGTACCTACTAACACGAGCGGAATAGTTGCAATAGAACGATCGATCCAAAGCACCGGCAAAGCTCTCTGACAAATTCGTCTCTCCTTAGTCATGTAAAGACTAGAGGAGAACAAGGGTCGAGGGGAGTCATTATTAAACAGTAACGATCCAGATTTGAGCCGGCCCGAGCTGACCATCGATATGGGCCGATGAGGGGTCCAGGCGAAAGAGGGGGCATTATCTTGAGAGGGAAGCACGAAACGTTAGTCGCGTTCGCGTGCATTTTGCATGAGCCCGCGCCGGCGTGCGAGCGAGAGCACCGCGCGACAGGGACAGCCTCTGGATCTACATTTAAAGAGCATTGTAAGCAAACGCATTATTAATGTATCAGTTTTAGTTGTTGGGAGCACTGGCGCGCCGGGCTGCCAAGAGCGGCCCGAGTTATTCATGCCTCATGCATACACCATTCATATTTGATTCCTTTTAATTCCAGCCGTCTTTCCTCTACGGTTCATACCGGTGACGTTTCATTTAACCGCCGCTAGAGCAGCGCCGTGTCTACGGACTTACGGAGAGACGCTTTCCGTTTGAATATGCTGATTAGACAGAATGTCCATTAGATCCCGATCCATCTGAAACAATCTGAACAGATCAGATCGCGGAAGAACTTCGTGGATTGATATGGATTTGGGCGATGCCCACACGGGTTAAACTTTAAGCGTCAAGAATCTATGAATACCTGCCACCGATTCCATTATCATCTGCTTAGGATGGCGGACAGTGATCTTTATAATATATTTCATCTGTAAAATGTGCGCATTTTTATTTGGGGGCAATAACGGACACGAATTTAAAGTAGCTTCGTATTGTGTCCTCATAAATATGGTTCCTTATTTTCTTGTGATTGGAATATAACGGGTCTTTGTTATTTTAATTTTTAACGCACAAACTTTATAGCGAAAGGAAGCTTCTTATAATTAACCGATCTAAGATGACTGGAACGGCGAATATCAGGATCGTGTCTTGAGCAAAGTACGTACACATGGTTCAGTCAGACGCTCCATAATTGATTATCCGTAGTCTGGCTTGTCTACGAATTACTGGCTACATCGATTCTTGATGCATCGACACTGCACGTCAATAAGATTACCTGAATATACTCCCAGCTTGGGCGCTTTCGGAGTCGACGTGGCTAATAATTGGGTACTGTGCCCTGGGACAGCTTTGTTGATCCAACCGACTGCAGGCTAAGTGCTTAAAAGTATTTAAATGTTAAAACAATACAAAATTTATACTTGCAAGTTTGATTACCAAGTTACAGTACGAACAGTTACATTTTTGATATTCCTATTAGCTCTCTAGTAAGTGAAACACTATACGAACTTCCCCTCTCGCCGTCTCGACGGTTATTCCGCGTTTAAAAAATCCTGAGGCCGTCCGTCACCCACTATTACCTTACCCTTATCCCCCTACATTATACTGTGCGTTCACCCTTATCCTTTGCGGTGCTAGTCTAAGACCAAGTGAGCGCAGTGGCTATTAAAAATTCACACATCCACGATTAGGCAATGAGACGACATGAGGGCATTGCGAAACGTCAACTTGTGGCTGTGTTATGAATATGGACCTATGGACGCTATTCTAGACGCCCGTATTCACAAAGTGTACATGCCTATGTAACTAAGTAGGTATCCACTATGCTAAGAAATCTAAGAATGTTTTTATTCTCTATGCATTTTTTATGTTAATTATTTGATTGAATAAGCAATATCTACCAAAAATGTAATGAAAATCATTTAGTTTCGAATCAAGCTTTTGCTTTCGTAACAGTAATTGGTTTAGAGTTGTAAAATACTCAAGTCTTACCTTAAGATTGAGAGACAACGTAAGTTTGACAACCGTTTTGAAATCATTTTGAGTGCGCTTCTCCTAGTTTCGCACTTGAGTGTATCTTAAGTACACTCAGTGTCAAAAAGGGCTTAAATCTACCTCAAAACTATGGATCGAAATGTTTTAAATTATTATTCGAAATAAGTTATTCTTAAGCGCCGCAGATAAAATGGTATACATATTCTCATCTTAATAAAACGATTTCTTAGTGAATAATTAACTCTATAATCACTGCTTATGAATCGTTTTCTAGTGTGGCGTTAAACACAATAAATATGTTGGGACTATGCCGATAGAATTATCGATAATATTATACTGTATTGCGCCAACGTTGCTTAATAATTAGTAGCATTTCTTATTGACGATGTGTTCGTTGGATAGGGTGGAATTATATGGTTTTATTGACGATTCTAAAATACCTTTATTTGACTGAAGAGTTACTTGTTCATTAGGTATATTATATTTAGATTATTATTATTATTATTATGTGTCGAATGAAACTATCTTGTCTAGTACCTACCTACATAGCGATATGATAAAAAAGCTTTTAACTTAAACTTAACTTAAGCAACGTTATATAACTCTAACTCAACACATTTTAAACTGATTTGAACAACTGCAACCCCTGAATAAACGCAGTTGACTTCAACAACAACGAGAAATACAATAGCTACGATTCATTCCTAATCTATTAGCAGGTAATAGTTTTCTTTTTCTGTCAATAAATTATCAGATAGCCAAGGCAAACTCATTAAAATGTAATCGCTGTGAATAAGCAACCTAACATGTTTAATTACTATTTAAAACTAACGATCGGACAGTCAAAGGCAACTCGAGTTATACAGCCGATAAAACTAACATCAATAGAGTACTAAGCCCCTTTGATAGTGACGACACTGACTTGAAGATTTGAGATGGACGCGTATAAATTACTAGAATATTTGATCTGGTGTTAAGGTGTCGTTTTATTACTTTCCTACCTTTTCATGTTTGTTCGTTTAATGTAGGTATGTGTAACGTTTTGTTGAACGCTTTAGAAAATAAGTCAAATGTTTTGAAATGGGTGAGAATTCTTTTCGGTTACCTTTTAAGTTAATGAAGGTATTTACTTTTTGATTATTGTTTTAGACCCACCAAAATAGCACCCTATTACTATTAAAATAAGTAAAAAACATAGGTAAGTGTGAGTGTCTACAATAAAATATATCTTAATCCTAATTGCACACTCGCAACCATTTTAACAACAAGACAAGTGCAACATAAATAACACGCGCGAAATAAAATTAAATTCAAGCATGGCGGGAATAGTTTTAAAACACGTAGGCGCCGAAAAAATGAATGCGACAGCTAGCGAGAGGGTAACGATGTCAAAAATGTACGAATTTGTGAGGGCGCTTGACCCAAACACTGCCACGACGAACAAAACTACGTGAACTACGTCTGACGGTATCGGGGTGTCGGGTCTGCAACACCGTCGCGTCAAGTCGTAAAGAGGCGGTTGCCATGTATCCATAGATTATGTGTTAATACTGCGAGTATCTACTGTATAATCTGCGGGTACCTACCTACTGGTAATGCATCCTTCGGGCACGACGATTACAAAATTTAATGCAATCTACTAAAGTAAGCAATAAAAAACAGTAAGTAAGTAATTAATTAATTTTTGGATACAATCATCACTCTACTTGAGTTGTATTTGGTGAGATCGTTGACAGCAAATAATCTATTTTTATCTTCTAAATAGCCGGTGCACGCGGCTTCGTCTGCGCAGGATACAATTCACACAATATCTGTACAAATTATAAGCTATATTATTATAAGTTTTATGCAACCTCGTATGTCATTGTATTCAAGTGCAAAGAACTACTGACGCGACGATGGCTATTAAAAAAACTCCAATTATAATCGAAGCTTGAAAAAATCCAAACACACGAGGTGACCCATTCAGAAAATAGAAAACAGTCTCATTTTAGCCCGATTAAAAAAGAGATAATGGAATAATTAAGGATAGTTGGCTAAGTAATGAAATGGCGCACACAATGAGAGGTTAGCATAATGCGCTTAGAGGGCAGATCACCAATTACTGAGTGAGAACAATGGGCATTAGAGGCGAGAAGGAACGACGCGCGCAGACAGCGGCTGAAAGGGAAAACATTTTGAAACAAACCCGCGACTTAAGGCGGCAAAGCCTCCGTTCACAAAGGCCCACACTCCACAATTTTCTCAAAAAAAAAATCCCAGCGCGAGTGCAAACTCCGCCCGGAGTGCAATTCAAATGGCACCCGCACCTATGTACATGTTATTAAAAAAATGTGCCTTTGCCGTAGTTTTTAATAAAAAATAGTCGTCTCTCGCAACCCTTTGTCAGAACATCAGAGGAGCTTGTGCCATACCTCTATTAATGTGAAAGCTGCCTCCAAGACGTACAGGGCCGCATTCACCCCGCTGTTTATTAATTAGCAACTGCGTTCGCTTCGAATAATTTGACTAGTCGCGTTGTTATATTCAGACGAGTTCGACTAGACGCGCGATGCGATTGTGCAACACTCCCCCGTGTAAACGTAACTGCTTGAGGCGTACACTAGGTGAATTTATTTTTAACACGAGAATATTATAGCCGCCTTTTAAAATAATATGAGAGCGAAAAGATTAAATGAGGTTTAAAGTGCTTGCAGCGAGTTCCGACTTGATTTTGTTATCTGCGCTCTAACAAACTTTACAGCTCTAAAATATTTTATAAGTATTCTTGTGTACTTATTAAATTTGTCTTTTGCTGTATTCTATTTTTAAGCCGCCTTCTAAAAAGGATGGGACATTCATTACTCGGTAATTTCTTAATGAAATTTTTTAATTTCTTATTACGCTTGGAGGGTTGCACAGGTAATCCCCAAGTAAACTTTTGAAGACCCCATCAAAGATTTCAAGAAATTACCTTGGAAAGTACTTTTAATAGACTGAAAGCGTATAAAGTAAGTAAAAATGAAAATAAAGAAGGTTAATAAAATATAATTACATCTCTGTCACAATTGATGCTACATACCTACTCGTAAATGCGTAAGATATTAGTCTTATTCAAATAAGGTTTGAAGAAAGTTCTCGAAGAAACTATAAAAACAAAATCATTTCGCCGTCTGAAGCTCGGCCCTGTGCGGAGTGCAAGCGATCCCGTCGGTTTTCCTATGTTCCCTGTGGATGAATGGGAACAGAACTAAGATCCTTTTTCGTGAAAAGCCGTCACATCGCGACATTTGCTTTGGTCTCACAATATATTGCAGGGACTGAATGAGAGCGCGACGCTTCTATGCAACCTCTCGTATAAAGAAACGTAATCGCCGATAGGCTGGAGGTTAATCACGTATACGCGTATTTGAAGATGCCGTAGCTGTTTGATAAACAGCTAATGTTAATAAATGATTAGCTGACTCATTAAAAATATAGCATTTTAACTTTTAGTACTAAACTTTTAATTTTATAGGTACATAAATGTCATTGAAGTAAAAAAAATAATAATTCAAAAATGGGTCTAATACAAAAATATCTAACTTATTTTACATCCATTTACACAAGAAAGAAAGTTAAGTATCTATAGTAGGATCATAAAAAGAATATTCAAATGTAAACAGTCGTGTTAATAGCGAACTGTTATTCAGATCATCAGTAGTAGGTAAGTTAGCGCACATCTATCCGTCCCACCCCGGTAACTCCTAAACGGTTCTCGTAATAGTTCAACAATGATACCTGTTCACAGCACCGACAGGCAACCCCTCAAGATTTGCATGTGAAACGATAACCCACCGGATGCGCTAGTAATGATAATGTTTTTTCATGGAGGGGGTCATACAATTTGCAGCATTTTTCATCTGACATAATCTTAACGCGTGCTTTGTATAAACGGAGACAACGGCGTCGCGCCGACTGATATGCAACTTTAAGTACTCAATAATAAAGTTCACAATGGCGGCGGTCCCTCCTCCACACATCACTTAAGATATTAATGAGTGCATCCGTAATAGGCGAAACATACATATGAAATTCAAATTTGTAGCGCGGGTCGGGAGCGAGCTCTTCTGCATATTTTAGTAGGCAGCAGAGTGTGAATTAGAATCTTTTGTTAGCATTTAGAACGTCAGTTTGTACTGGAAAACAAAGTTTTATCACACACCGATTTATCTACGATCCATATATTGTGTTACGATCTAGATATTGGCGGCAAACACGAAACTTGCGTTCTGATCTAAAATGGAAGAGCGAGCGGCGATTGAGAGGACCATTTTAATCGATTTCACACTCATTATTAGATTTATTAGACAGCAAATAAAATTGTTTAGTTCCCGTAGTTTTACAGTCAGAACTGAAGTTTATTTCTTTTAATAGATGATTTTTCTACGTAGAAAAATAAAGCGAAAATACGAGATAGATGCATACAACTTCCGTAATATTCTTTGAAATACTAAAACAAAGAAATACTTAGGTACCTACATGAGTACCTAATACCGCTGCAACGAGCTAAGAAACTCTCATATCGGAGGGAAGTACGTACATACTTAGATCACGTGTATTTATCTAGTACACGGTCCTTTAAATTTTCATTTTCCTTTTGTGAGACTCTGGTTTTTTAAATAAGGTTTCGCCTCCACTCTATGTTTCGAACCTGGACCCTAAGTCCAGCCCAAAAAAAGCAAAATAAAAATATATGAATATCGACAGCCAATAAAAAAGAATAACAAAATCTCTTCTGTTATTTGTAGCGCGGAGTATCGAAAAGAAGCTGACAAAACGGATCCGTGTGAATATGTAGATTACTTTTTACGAGCGGCGAATAACGAGTAGGTACCAACTCCGTAGCGTTCACACGCCTATCGGGCACCAGCTAGATAGATAACTATACACACACCTATATATACGTACAGCAATTCGATTAGCGGAACGACGAAAGATTTATAGTTTCTATAGAAAAAGTAATTAGCGGGAGCGAAAGAAAGGCCGGGCGTCGGAAAAGTCATTGGACATAATTCATAACAAACAGAAATAACGGGAAGTTCGTTCGGCGCGGGTAGGCAATGAATAATTCCCTAACTGCGAACACCCTTCACCTCCCCCCTCCGACGCCCCAGTAGGGGCACCGCGAAAAAAGTACACGACCCGGTCGAGTTTTATAGTCCGGGAAAAAATAGGAGGTAGCCAAAATATCTATATACGGCGCATGCAAAAAAGTAGAAAAAACTACAATCCCGCTCGCATGAATAAGTGAGTGGACCCTCATATAGAAAAAAGCAAGAAAACAAAAAATAAAAAGCGTCGGCATGGGGCCGTTCGTAAGGGGACGGAAGAGGGGTCGGAGAGCGCACTCGCGGATAGTGCGCTAATAGCCGCGACACCACGACACCACGACACCGCGACACCACGACACCACGACATTACACTAGCCAGCATAGCCCTCCGACAGCCCCTAGACATCTTCAGGTCTCAACTCAACCCTACCCCGCGATCTAGAGCTGACTGACTGCGTCGCCATCATATTCACGCTATCTCACAACTTATAAACAACTAACCCTAATAAACTCATTACAAGCGAGTCGTTTCTGTGACGCTAATTTGATAAATAACCAAATTGTTTATGACAGAAAATGTTCCACCTCTTTCGAAATGACAAAACCGCGCCAGATTTTAATAATATTAGACTCTTGCTCTACCTAATGCAAAAACTACGACATTACCTTGCAAACATATCAAACCTTTTAGGTCGAATAAACTTTGTCAACTTGCCAACTCTCGTCGTGACGAGGAAAAAACACAAGTCGACGAATCGTTTTTCAAAGTCCACTTTTACATGAATCAAATTCGGGGGTGTACAAGTGAAACGACTGCAAGTACGAGTACCTAAACATTGACGTGTGTACGGCAGTCGCAGCACACATGCGCGCTTAACTTCCATCTCCGTCAACTTGGGGAGGGATTAATTTGATAACATCGAATCTAGAATGATCTTTATTTCCCAAAACCGAAAACCTTATTCTTTAAAAAGTATCCACCAAACTTGTCATAGAAATGACAGATCTTTTTGTTCTTTGCTCCAATTAAAAATGTTATTAAGAAAAGCAAGCAATAATAAAAGTAAAGGGAAGCAGTAAGAATATGTGCAGTAAGCGTTATCGAAATAAAATAAAACTAATCCAACTGAAATAGATTACCTGTTAGAAAACAAAAAATAGTCTAGACAGTTACAACAGGTTTTACAAATAACCAACAATACAAATTTTTTCATTTTTAAGTTAGGTAATGAATTTTGTTATTCTTCGAACTGACCAGAAAGGTCATATTATGTCTAGCGAGACTTTACTCCCTCCTACAGCGGAATAATTTGAAGATTCCCGTGTCGGAATAAAATTTGGTCGGAACGCAAAGCAAACGAGAGATCGTGTAAGGGAATTTTTCGAACACTAATACGTCCATTTACCCAGTTATGTTGATTTATGGCACTCATCTGTAGAATTTCAAACTTCCCTCCGCTAAAATTTCCTATTGGACCTATAGGTATTAGTTCACTAAAATTTAGGCGTAGGTACCTATCTCTCGTTTGCGTTACATTTTCTTGATATTTTCATATAGGTATACCTACTCCATTGTTATCGTAATTGTTGAAACGTAAGTACTTCTTATCTGCAATTTGCTTTTATAATCTAAAGAAAAATAACAATAGAAATAATGCATTAAAACCTATATTTTACTCTATAAAATATGTTACGCTACATAAAACTGTACAAAAAAGGAACTACGAGTAAGTTTCTAGTTCTTGAATTCTGAAATGCTATTTATTTCTTATAATTAAAACAATTAAGTTACATTATTAGTTCTGATACGTTAATTGACTTAAGTGTAGGGGTTAGGGAATACCTATAATTATTCTCTAGCTGTTTTAGATAGCATTATAAAATAGTTTTAGAAAAAATCTAACGCGGAATGCAAACAAATGTATCTAATAGGTACCTAGGTACATATAAGAAATATAATGAGATGCAAAAATACAAACTTAGTAACAAGACGATCCCATCTTTAAGTTTTAAATAATTTTATTGTGATCAATAATTGCGACGAATGTTATTTACGTTAATTAACGTATAGAATGTAATTTATAAAGTAGCAAAAATAACATTCAAAACGCGGAGTTCACCGCGTGTATGAAAAACAGGATTTCCAATGCATTTTTGATGCGTGGCTAACTTTTATTTTGATATGGCGGCATTCTGCAAACTTCCTACTCGCAGTGCATTGCTTTTTTCACTCTGTTGTTTTACACGTGGAATAATCTAAAAGCGCGGTGTGTAGCATAAACGTCGACAATTATTCTGCACTGTTAGCTTATAGAAAAAAAATATTACAGAAAAAAAAAGTTGATACCCGATAGCATTGTCCCCGAGGCGTAAATCGCGCTACAGACTTCATTATAAATCATTAAACCAAACCTATCGTATGTGTGGACCTTTTTAATTAAGCATTGTGCTTGCCTTTTATTTCTGCGTACCACCTGTGCGTGTAGTCGAACCAATTCATTCATCTCGTTGCTACATTGCGCAATTATATCTGGGGATGTTGTGAGTTCTTTGAGTCGGGGCCTTCCTTTTGTTGGGATCGTGTGGCCATTGTTTGTGTGGCCTGCGGTGGCCGGTCGAGTTTATGGGTTTAATAAAGTGATTAAATATCGTGGCGTGACGGTAGCACGATGAAGGGGAGGTACCTAATTCAGGCATCGCGTTCCTTTTCGGCCGCTCGCAAGATTTGCATGAGCCAACACGCCCGCCGCACTTGAATTAACGATTAGAATCGGCGCATACGCAGCGATCCGGCAAACTACTTATTATCTGCAATTCCACTTTTAATTTTCAATTGGAAGGCTACTTTTTTGAGAAAATGGTTCTAGATTGCAGATTTGTTCTCGAATTATAAGTGAATATAAACTTAGGAAATCGTTCATATTCACATATTCATAATAAACTCCTTGATTTTTCATCTCACGGATATGAGGAACACAACTAGGAGGATAGCGCGGAAGATCGCCTGATGTCCCCAACAGCTGGGTTAGACGACTTAGCGTGCCATCTGAAGCATGGAAGCGCGCAAAAGATCGACCACAAGCGGTCATCCAACCAAGTACAGACCGCGCTCAACATTGCTTGTTACTTAAGTTACCAAATCACTTGCGATCGCTACTGTATGCCAGTACGCTACGCTATGATACACTTTAATCTTGTCTAATCAAAGATATTTCTAAAAACAGTGCAGACGAACCCATTCTATATTGAAACTAAGAAAAAAAAATTAAGTTTGTTTACGTCAAACAAAACTTTCCAAATTTTAATTTTCTTTTCATACGTCTAATGAAGGAGACAGGTTATTATGTAGTTAAGGAATCCTTTGATGCTAAGGTTTACTGCATTCTTAGACTAGCATTTT
>DWBH01000168.1:0-14825 GCA_018230765.1 Ernsta delagoae
GAGGCGAGGGCAAAAGATGAAAAAGCGCCCTCTGAACTCGGGTCCGTGGTGACGCCAAACACCTTCGCTTCGCCACAAAGCTGCCCTGCGGCTTTATTATTATTATTATTAGTAACATGCCGTACCTACTAGATGGATTAATGTAATCATAGTCCACTTAAATGCTTTATGAGGGTTATTGTTTTTGCTATTCAATTGTAATTTATAACTCTATTATGCTGTCAACTCAATTAGAAAATTTTCCTATGTATAATGTGATAAAAATAAGAAAAACAATGGTTACTAACTAACAACTAAAGTATTAAAAACGTACCTAATGAAAAATTTCGAGAAGGACACAACAATTTGCGCAAAGTTACAGCACACTGTACTGTGAGCACAACTAAAAAGGTTGGATGGCAAAGATAAGATTGGTATCATAAAAAACATGAGCTGCTTGTTGTGTTCAAATGACAATGAACTTTTTGTTTGCGCTCTTGTCCACGATGACGAAGTTGCGATCTACGTTTTATTTAATGCTGTAAATAAACACGTTCTCCCAAAGTTTTTCTCCTGTTAAATGTATTCCGCGAGAAAGTATTTCAAGTTCAGTTTCATTCGTGTTTATTACTTAAGAGATTTTATGAATTCCTAAATTGTTTTTAATATGTATAATAATGAAGCATAATCAATAATATAATAATGAAGCATACCCTATGAAATATACTTACGAATTATTTAGTAATTAGCTTAAATTATGAAATAATAAAAATTAATCCAAAGTATTCGAAAACTTCTTCCTAAGCGTACTAGGGGTGCTAAAGCAAAAGGATACTGAAGGTGGTGCCTTATTCGGTCTTCGTTAAGCAATTAGGAAATCATACGAATAGTCACAATTACCGAGAGCGGCAGCACTATCAGTTGTCTAGCGCTGGTAGGTACTGCCAGTAAATATCGAGCGAGTATGGCAACGACCTCTTTATGTAGGATGAGTGCTTACTCCCTCGCTAGTCGCTTCCTGGTGAGCGCCTCCAGTAAAAAGCTGTAACAATGCAAGGGAAATTAATGTGGTGCTAATTGCTGCAATTGTATGTATTTTATGTTTTTGTAACAACTGATTTATCTACTTTACATTTTGATTTTAAGGAACGTAGTCCAAAAGTTTTTGAAGAAGAATTACGTAACTTATAACTTACCTAATTCTATCTAATGGTTTGAGAACTACCCATACATTTAAATTACATCAAGATAATATTTGTATACCTATATTCGTATGTCTTTAAGGTAAAGATTCCTTACACATAAGTCAAACAAAACAAAAACAGTAAAATATAAAATTTGGCTGGGAACAGAAAAGTGCTTAAATTCATAATTTAAGGATCTGCCTCGTAGTTTGATATAATATTTCATAAACCTTATTCTAAGGATCAAACACGATCTGCAGAAAAAAATTTCGTAGTACACTGCAACACAGATCTGTTTTTTTTATTGACAAAAAATTTAAGACAGAGAAAATGTTACATAAGTTGTGTTTAATAAGCGAGTGAAGGTGCCTATAAGAAAATCTAATGAATAAGCTCTATAATGAATAACACATTAAATTTAAACTAAATTGGCTGTTTATGATATTAGAAATGCTTGCCCTGAAGCTTTGCTAAAAAAGACTACTTATTCGCTTTTTAAGTGCATCATTGGTGCACGTGCGATGATCAATTGTAATTTAAAATGATTATCGTCGTTGCTACAAAGTTATTTTTTGTCCAATACCCTGAATGATAGCAGTATAGAACCCGGAAGGCACGGGATTGTTCACACTTGACCGGCTTACGTTCATTAGTTGAATACTTTAGTAGGTACTGTGGGCACAACAGCGTGGAGAAAAGTCATAGGCGTAGTATAAATTAATTATTTCACAAGAAAAGTAGCGCACAAGTAGTTCCCGTGCCCACCGTTTGCGATGCGCGGCGCTACCGTCGCCAACAAGCGCATTGCTCGTAGGAAAGTTGCTTATGACGTTTGAAAGTGTCACGTTGAACCATGGTGAACCGCGACCGAAGTCATCTGCGGTGCCTGGCCTACTCACCAATTTGTCATTCTGTCAATCAGTCATCATGAATTGATCTCCGTCCAGCGTGATTGACGTTTAGATGCAATAAGTAAGATACTTGTAAAAAATACTTTCTTGGATGCTTTAACTGGTAACAAATTTATTTAAAAAATATTAATTTTTAAATTGTTATTTTAAAAATATTATTGCTTTGAACAGGAGAGTGATAACTAAATAACGTTAGCTGTTTTCTTATAGAGTTTGAATAAAGGACTGAGACAGAATCTAAATTCAGAATTGTGAAGCCACTGGTTTAATTATAGCATAACTTATTTACTTTTTAAAGCTAAGTAATTACTTCAAATAAGAACAAATCGATACACACATAACTAGATCTTACTTAAAAATATGAATGGTCAATTTACATTTGCTTCGTCAAGTCAGTAAACCCGCTGGCAAAATATTACACCGTACAAAAATAAGACACCGTGGAAACAAATCACCTGGCAAAAATTCTCATTATTTTTCGATATATGTTCGATTAAACACGATCTAATTTTTTTAATACACGTGATATAGTTTTTTCGTGACCATGCACTCATTTCATCTTTAGCACATCCGCTCCCGACTTCTGTTCAGTGTAACCTAAACCTTCCTTCTTATAGTTTATTGTCTTCCCATAAAAGATGTTTTTGTTCGGATGTCTAAACAACATCATAATCCTAGATAAATAAATATGTGGTTTGCGTTCCCTACAATAATATGATTGACTTTTCTCAAAAAGCACTTTATGATGAAAAAGAGGCATTGACATGTTTTGATTCTTGTTTGAGTGTATTTGCATTGTTCTTAACGTTTTTGTTTGAATCATAGGTTTTTTCTGTGAAAATAATTCTTAGGACTAGTCGTGAAGTGTGAATTATTGTGAACTTACGGATCGGCGAGCGGAAAGAGTGGGATAGGAGGTGTGCAGGGGGGGGAGGTGTACGCAGCAACTAACGAAACGAAAATTTGTGGGGTCAATGAACGTAAGTAGCCGCGCAACCAAACGTCAGGTTGATTCACTTTTCATCCACACTCACTTCGCGATAGATTTAAATTTATATTCACGAGGAAATTATAAACTTGTTTTTGGAAAGTGAAGGAGATGAATATTTGGTGTTATTTAATAATCATAATCAATATAATATTTATTTGCTATGGTAATTAAGCGTGTGAGTTCGATAATGTCATTTCATATAACGTAGGTTTAAGCTAAGCTTTTTAATTTAACTAGTTAATTAATAGGTACATAGATATACATATGCAATTCCGATGGCCTGCGTAAATTGCCTCAATAACAAAGAACTACATAATCAAATTGTTATGTTGCTATTTATGTTACTGAGACACAATTTTTATGTTACGTAGAGAAATGTTTGAATTTGGTAACGTTTGTGAATCAATATTTTTGTTATTTTTTCCATTGTTGTTCGCCGTTTGCAATGTAGAGCCTGTGTGTCACCTGTTTAAATATTCGACGAGGGACAGTGTGTGGAGAACATTTTGTAATGTGAGCGGTAACGCAGAAAGCATGAGTTTTTACTTTTATCGAGAACATGAGCGCGAGTTCGACGACCTCGTGGTGTTTGGCGGCGATTTTGCGGGCGGTATAGCGGCGAGCGGGTAAGCCCGCGATCATGGTGATCTCGCGTTGCGACATATAAGTACTGCCTTCAGTAGCTTAATGTACTTTGTTTTTTTTGGTTGCAATGAAATTACGTAAGAAATCACATACAGCTTGGAGTCTCGACTGCCACATACCCCAAAGTTGTCTTAGGTAAAATAATTAAATTGGAGGGAGTTCTAAAATTAATTTGCTAGCATTTTGAAGTGCTATTTTATAAAAACGTACCAACCATAATAGTTTCATTATTCTACTTATAAAAATATAGTACCTTAGGTAGAATGGAAAAACTACTAAAGCTAAAAATCATGCCTAGATCATGCATAGACTATTTATAATCAATTAATTTTAATAAAAATTTACATAACAAAATACTTCGGAACAAATATAATGACGTTATATAGCTACATAGTAATATAAATAATAAAACTAATCAAGCGCACCTCAATGAGGCGCTCGTTGATGTCGTTTGTATGTAAAACGATAATAAGTGATAAACACCGCTACAACATTCTCTGGTTTAAAGGAAAGTATTTTATTACTATATTTAATGTATATATATTTGTTTTAATACTACATATTAAGTATATATGCATATGTTCATAGGATTTTTCCACAATTCTGATTTTCATTGTGCGGTATTTAAATAGGTTAAATGAAAGCACTCGTTATTACCACGTGTCTCTTTGATGCGTTATAAGTAAATGTAGCTAGTCATTTAGCTCGCAGCAGCATCGTAGCGTCGTAGCGCAACAGGCATAAAAACATTTCCGCATTGCACAGAAAGTACGGTGAATGCTTTCCTGTAGTGTTTGCCCTTCTTATACAATGGTTAATATGGATGAATAGATGCATATCTAACCATAAATAATGTTTCATAAAACATGGTCAATGTACCTACTCAACACTGATATAAGTAAGGAAAGTGAGGCTATTTATCTAAGTTCACGGTTAGGATTATTTAAAAAAAAATCCTTTTTTTAAATATTGCATTTGCAAGTATTTTATAAATGTTTAACTCATTGAGTAATTTTGAAAGGTTCTTTAATACAAAACTGAGGTACAAGGGAATTGATTCGATCTGAAGTCTGAAATAGTGCTATATACCTACCAGAACACCAATGAACTACATACTTTTGACTTTATTTCCTTGACCTGACTTTTTAAAACTAATCTTCCTTCAAGGTTTTGAAGTTTGGAAATTTGAGCAAAGGCTAGGTGTTGTTTCATGGATAAAACATAAAAGTGGAGTCTACGCGGAATCTCAGCACGAGATTGTTATGCACAATGAGATGCAGCGAGTTGAGCGGCGGCAACTGTCGCCATCGGCAGCTAGCGGTTCGCAAGGTTTAGGTTCACTCGGGTTCATTGCCATAGTTTTGTAACCCTTCTTGTGTAACTCGCTCTCGGTGGACCTTCTTGCTGGCCTCTCACTTGTACTCGATAGCGGCTATACCTTATTTTCATTACCTACTCTAAGGAGCTGATAGGTAATAAATAAGATAAGGCTATATGCCTTCTACGCAAATATTAAAACTTACAGGTATGTTATCACTTCTTGTGAAGAATTTTTCCACTTCAACTTGGGAAAAAAGTAAACATTTTCTCGTCTTGATTACTTTCTATTCGTAAAGTGTTATTGTAGAGGATTTCTATCGTTATTATATACTAAAACGGCTAAACTCACGTATTGTTTTCGGGATTGCCCGACTAGTTTCTATCGGTTATTTTGTTAAATATTTGTAGAATACGAGGAGCAAAATTTCAAAACAAGTGCTGAAGATTTAATTGAGTGGTGGCGTAGGCTGCGGTTCCGCGTCTAGCGGCCGTCGACCCCGCAGCCTTTCGAGAGTATCGAACCGCATGGATTACGTCACCCGTGCAAGCCTCCTACTTTGTCTATTTCTCGTTGCCTTGTTCCAGCTCACGCTATATTTCAGATTTTTCTTATGTTTGACTGCATTGATTTTTGTTGCATTTCATACTGTTTTGTGACAAATGATATAGCAGATTACTTTTCACAATGTTCATCTTAAGTTAACAAACGATGTCATGACTGAACTATTATACGAAAAATATATATTATGAAATAATACGAAAATTTTGATTCGTTAAAATGTAGTTGTAAAATATGTACATATTTTTTAAGCTTTATACTCTTATTACAAAAGACTTTCATAAGACCTAAGTAATGTACGTGAAATAATTAATAACCTATTCATTGCTACGAAATGTCTACGGCGATGATGAAGCTCGCATACACATAAAGCTTAACCCCAAAAATGTGCTTAATTCTTGAAACAATTTGTCGGTTTTGTCGGTTACGCTCACTCTCTCAATAAAATAAACATCGTCCGTAGTTAATGCGACGCAGTCATTGACCCGCACTTCGCTCGCAAGGCCATACGCTTACACAACTGTCCACAGAATTTCTTTCATTTATCTCAAATTACCTTATGCATATATCTTAACTTAATACTTCCTTTACGCCAACTGAAATTACATTTCGAAGAATAAATAATTGTATCATAATATAATTAACCACGTCATGAACGCAAGGTGATTGCTCTTACTTGAACTTAGCGCATTCATTGTCAAAATATGAAAAGGCTGGCTTTGTTTTGAACAAACATAATGGCGACTGAACGGTGTTCTCAATACGCTGAACTCGCGATCGGTCATATAAGCGAGCGGCTGAAGAACGTAGCGTTGGAGTCGAGCGGCCAACAAAAGTACTTTCGGGCGAGTAACGGGACCTCGCGGAGAAATGCTCTACGAAATCGAAACACGCGTTACCGTTACGTCGGCCCTCGCCCTAACAGCCGGCCGGGATTATCTTGGTAAATCACGCCCTCTCTCTCGCGTTTACGACGAACTATCTTATTTTAAACTTACTAGAAGCATTATTTTTTTGGTTTGTACTTTTTTTAAGTGAAAGTATATTTTATATATTAGATCATATTATAATTATTTTTTCAAGTGCTACGTTTGCTACGTGTACAAATGTACACATATAACATAAGTACCTAAAAGTATTAAGTGCTGTGATAATAATTACTTAAGAACTTGTTTTTTAGAGATTGACATTTACTTTTCCAAAAGACCCTTTAGTTTTGCTAATTATTATTACTGCATGGTATATAATTTGTATTACTAATTCAAACTGTGTAAAGCGCCACCTATGAAAAAGCCATGGTATTGAGATATATTTGTAGAACACCGACATCTAGTGGAATGTAACATAAATGACCGCTGTATGTTTGTCATGCTGTTGCGGCCAAATCATAGAATTGTACTTTTCATAACAGTAATGTCGTGATTTCATAGATGGCTCTAGCTCATAGCTTTTACAATTTGGCATTTAACCTACCTACTTGTGCATGAAATGCATTAGGTAGCTACATAATTATATTTACCTATTACTAAAAGATTTTTAAAATAAACAACACCTGATAAAAGCGTTAGCCTATTTTACTTATACATCATTAAAACATTGAATGGAATTATTGGATGTTACTTAATTCTAAGTTGCTATGTAAATGCTCGATAGCATAATCATGTATTGTGATTGTAAGTTAATCATCATAAATAATCGTGTAATAATTATAAAAATAAATTCTTCTTAAATCCGAAGTTTCATTAAAAAAACTCAACACAACAAACTCGAAAAATATTTTTTTTGAATCAAATAATTTTGCAATACTTCGACTAAGCATTTTGTGTCTTTCTCTACTACTTTCTACTAATAACATACGACAAATTTTAGTCCCAAATAACACTATAATTTCTTGTTAAAATTGTTTATTTACTATGCTCAGTATGCTGTGCTGTATTTTAGGAGCTGTTGTCAACATCTCTAAGGCAATAAATAATTTAATGAATCAGTCATAAAAATGTAGAGAGGAATAGAGAACTTGGTTTTTTATTTCATTCTTCTAAAACACACAAGTACCTTAATCAGGATATAGCTAACTGGCTATGTACGAGTAAATATTTATCTACTAACTGCTATTTTAGATAATAGTTCGTAAAAATATAGCTTCAGATAAAAAAAAAGATGTCTATATTTAATTACCGCAGTTATTTTTTATTTGCACCTTTAAATGATTGAATTACAGAATTATTGATAAATTAAATAACTCGGAATTGAAAAAATGATTGTGAGTAGAAAGTAGGTACAAACACCTGCTTATAATTACGATATTTTATATTTTTAAGCTGAACTTCCGTTGTTTTTGAGTTTGATCTATTTATGTATTAACATAAATTTAATATTTTTATATAATAATGCGTAGCCAAAATTTTATATACCAAATAACAATGAAATATTTACCAATGACACTAAAGTAAATCGTCATTAATCATCAGAAACAAATACATAGGGGTTACGCTAAACATATACCCCCGTAAAAAACGAGCTTTTTTATTACTTTAGTTCTTTATTTAAAAAATGTGTGAATTGATTGGCTGCGCGGAGAAGCGTTCGACCCTTAAAAATCGCGCAGCGTCCCTCCGAATTGTAACCAATGGGGGCGGGGAGCAATGTGAGGGTCCGCGCCCTTTTTGTATCATATTGAAATTTGCTCTCGATATTAGTAAAGGGAATGAGAACATGAAGACATTTTGGCTCAAAATCCATACAGATTCGAGACTAAACATTCTTAATTTGACTGTTCTCAGTTAGATCAGTTAGGTAGTTTCTAAGCGGTTCTATGTTACTTGACCATTTACTTCACCTGCAGAGTTGATTAAACCATATCACCCGCGGTAGTTTTAGTTAAAACATCTATAGGTACCTACTATAGGTATACAAATACATATCATATAATATATCTACATTATGTAGATACTACTACAAAATACTTAAAAGCGTTATCGAAAGTCGGTCTATTTTATGGTTGAAAGGTTATCATTCCGACATTGGATTTGAAAAATAATTTGGTGGAGTGTATAGCTACGCTGAACTACAGATTTGTTTTGTTTCATTTAAGTAATCCGCTATCTCAGAAGAATGACAAGACCATTTCTCGTTTTCATGTAAAGTTCACAGATAGCATTTGGAACGCTATAGCGTAACATGGCCCTTCTGATTAATAAAATTTCCTTTACTACCTAGGTTACCTACATCATAAGAGTTTGTCGTGTCCAACATTCGAATTCAAGTATAAAAAGGATCGATGATGATAAAAATGAAAAATACAATGTTTATTGACAACAAAACTATTTATTGTAAAAAAAAACTCTTCTGTTCCCATTTTCTGTTCGTAGTACCTACCTACGTAACTCGACTTAATTACTCGTATGTTCAAAGAAGTTCTCCATGATAATATCAACATCGCCATTATGCTGTTAATATCATTGTAATCATGAATGTCCTCCACTTTCCATTTCTGAATATTCGTGTCTAGCAAGTAAGTAAATTCTACTTTATAAGCTTTGGTTCAGTCAGTGCGTCTTCAACAACAGTATCAAGTTTTTTAATTTCAGCTTGTGAAGGACAAATACAGGTCAATAATAAATTAATAAACCTTTACTTATAAGTACCTTCGTCATATATTCGTGTATAAACAAATTCCATGAAATTAATGCAACAATTGGAGTTCGCCCTAAGTTTACCTATCAAGTATTACAAATGAAGTTGCTACCAAACAAACTGGTGATTTTGACTTATCATTCAATTTCGTCAAGTTTTGATTTGGGTATTATGTGTGGTTCGCACAAGAGAGCTTATTTGCAGCGCGTCGCGACTAGAGGGCTTTGATAAATAGGCAAAAAACTTGTCAATTTTGTTGTGGGTGCGTCCGCCCCCTCGATGCATTATAAACATTTGGCAATGCACGCATGCGCCAAAAGCTCTTAGTAGAGGCCGCGTCGACTTGCCTCAACTCATGTAGTTTAAATAAAATTATTCCATTTATTTATACACTTGATATGTTAATAAAATGCGTCACTTAAAATTATACAATGTAACAATTGCCTTATACGTTGTTAAATGGTAAGCTATCATGGCTGTGTGTAAAATTAAAATTGTTTTCGCGTAGCCAGCTTCAGGGCTCTTTTATTTCTCACATTTTTTTGTAGTAAGTTGCTGAACTCAAATCACATAAATAAGTATTTTTTGAGTTAAAATATGTCTTAATAGAATTTTGTTTTAGTCAGAACTTTAATCAAGCAGCAGCTATACTTAGGTCATTTATTTAGAAATAGGTAATATAAGTTTGCAATCGTACGTTACAAAACTTTTGCGATTTAATTTACTATTCTATTTTATTCCCGACACGTGGGCTTAATTCCAATGAATGGCTTTCCCATTAATTTGGATTTTATCCGAAATACTTGTGTGGGTTTTTTGGATCCATTGTGGATTTTTTTCGTTTTCCCGTGGTCACCATGGGGTCATTCTCTATACTTATTTGAGATCCTGATTGATTGACAGTTAGGGGAGCGGTCATTCGCACATCTGCATTTGCAACTAACGCAAAAAATAGAAGTATTTTGTTAAATATAAATGAATGAGAACAGATCGCTATTCTATTGTATGCTTTACTCTTCATTAGTTTATCAGTCTGTGCTCATCAATATTATTGACAAACTTAAATTACGAAACTTTTTACTTAGAGTTAAATACTTATCTTGTCTTACATGGAACTAAATTAAATTATAGATAATAAAAAAAACCTTAAACATAATTTGTAACGGAGATTCTATCTCTGAGTCCTTCGCAGAAGCAAGCAAAAGCAACGCATGTATCGCGCTAAGTTGGACGGTTGTGCGAGGTTAAAATTTAGGTAGGTATACTTACGTACATACTTACATATACATAGGTACCCACGTAGGCACCTGAAAAATGTTATTTAAACCTTTTTTAAAACAAAATTTTTAGACGTTCACACTTTATCACAAATTATGGTATGACTTAGGTACTGACAACACAAAATAAACTGCTACAATTAGTTAATTATATTTTTTGAATTATACTTACATATATTTTACAGATATTGCGAATATTGCATAACTTTTTTATAGTAGGTAGCTACCTACTTATCAATCCATCAAACGCCATATTTTCGGTGGCCAATTAGTGTACTGTGGCTTATTTTCCCCTTAAGCTTTTTTTCTTTTCTCATCACGGATGGCACGCGTCAAATCGGTTTTTTAAACGCAGCATTCATTTTTTGCGTTTTATTTTCATAAAAACCTCCCCTATTTGTAAACTAGCTGAGACCTTTGGTCTAAGAGCTTATTAAATGTAAATATTTCATAAAACATTATCGTCACACTTTTTATGGTTGTTTTTATCGTGATTGGCACAGTTTCCATTCATAGCGTAGATGTTGTTACGACCCATGTCGATTGATAAAATATTCTCTATACTATTATTTAGGTCGTCAATGTAAGTAGCGCTGAAGTTACACATTTCATTTCTATTGTTATGTTAATTAATGGCATGAAAACCTTTTGTTTTAACTGGTGCCGGCAAAAAATTGCTGTAGGTAAGTATTAATGTTATAATTCATTTTAACCCTTTAGTACCTAGCATGCTGAAACCGGAACCCTTCTAGCAAATTGATTCCATATCTACAATCAGAAACCGTCGTAAAGCAAATACGTAAATAATAGGAGTGGTTAATTAAATCAACGCTTTATTCCCGACTTATATTCTATTTACTAGCTGGCTGTCTCGCTACCCATTGGCTTATAAACTATCCTATCTTTCAAGTTAAACCAATCTGCAAACAATAAGCAAAAATTGATTAAAATCGGTTCAGTAGTTTAAGGGTTCATCACGGACAATGTGATAAGAAATTTTAGGAGAAGTCTTTACGGATCTCAATAAAAAAAATCTTAAAATATTTACTTATTTACATTTCAGAATTTGAGCCTAAAGTGAATTTGCTTTTAGCACTGTCAGTATGTGCTATTCACGAAAATATTTTGTCCAAAAATTATAGATTTAGATCGATATTTTGTAGTTCTAATAGAAAGTTATAGGGTGAGTCAGGTAAAAATAGGGTAACCATAACTCTCAAAAGTCTCAAGTATAAATGTCGCGCTATTCTAATCTATCACATACATTTTTTTCACATCATCACAACATCGACTCTGCAGTACCTACCTGACATAACTTTACTTAAAAATTGTCACCGAATGAACCAAATTTCTGAAAAAAGACCTGGTGAAAAGTACTCTAAACCGACGTGCGTGCATGAAAAGAATAATAAATGTGGAAAAAGCGAAAGGAAGTGGAAGGGGATAGTATCTGCCTACTCCGTTGGGAACGAGGCGTGACAATATGTATGTATGTTGACTATGTTGTCACCGAATGCAGACTGAAATGCATTAGGCAGGTACCAAATTTATATATTTTATCCATGGACATTTAATAAAATGCCTAACAATAAAAGAACACCACATCAGGCCTCTTTATTGGAATTCGCTAATGTTTAGCCAATTTAACAATTAACTGAATAAGTTAAACATTAAAATCATCTGAATCTCTTTAAAACATCTATTTTTAGTTGCATTGCATTTTATACACTGCTCTGAGACACATTTATATGCTGCATTAATAAAATTAATACAGTTCAAATTGACAAGAATTGATGGTGTCCCTAGTAAAGCTTTGTGTCCACGCGCTGTCCAGCAGCTGCCGGCCGGCTGTACCCGCGCATGCGTCTCTACACAAATATGGCCGATATTCCATTACATTACGTTAAATAGGTATAATGTTTTCACTTGCATCTCGAGTTACATTTTTAATTTTTTTTTCTTATATTTTGATGTATTTGATCTGTGTAATTTACTACATTAACATTACGTATAAGTATGACTTTGTTGATCATTTGTGAACAATACCTACTAATCCTACTATATACTCATTATTTACATGAGAATAAGTATTTACCCGAAAAATATTTAATTTATATATAAAATACAGTATCTATAGTAAAATTATATACCTAACCTACTGACTTATGCGAAAATTTAGATGTCATTCAAAAGTTCCAAAGCAGCTATTAGATTTTTTGTGTAAATCTTAGAAATACCTCACAATTTATAACGGGTTTTCGATAACTTTAGTTATTACATTAGAAGTACCTATTTTTTATTTTGATGCTACCATTTTTTCATGTCATAATAGAGTGAAAATTGAAAATAATTTAGATTTCTCATTACAATACATACATACAATGTTATGAGGTTCATGTTTACTTATAGAAATGAAAGAAAATACATAAATCAATCTAGCTATGTACGCACATAATTTAATTTTATCAATTATTTATATGTATTTTATAAATATTTTACATTTGTCTTGTCTTTAAGATCATTATAGAGTATAAGTTATAAATTCACACTTGCATC
Organism: Ernsta delagoae; assembly: GCA_018230765.1. NCBI lineage: Eukaryota > Metazoa > Arthropoda > Insecta > Lepidoptera > Hesperiidae > Ernsta > Ernsta delagoae. The sequence continues at coordinate 13,059 of DWBH01000168.1, forward strand.
TTTAAACAGGCAATCCTTGTTGATTTATTTATAACAGGCGATCTTGAAAATGAATTCTATATTTGTATGTACTAATATAATGAATTCGTTAAAATTTGGTAGGTACAAGGTACGGTTTTCGGGAGAAAAGTATCGTTTTGGATTAAGTAGTTTTATCAAGGTCCGCTGATGGAGCTGGAAGGTGTTCATAGGAACTTTGTAATAAAATGTCGATTACATCAAGGAAATTCTCACTTCATTTAAAAATCTTAAATTACTCCGAGCTCAGGTCAGTCGCCCAAATACTTGGTTTAATTTAGTAATCTGGTACTTATAATTCAGACATTTTCATAAGACGTTGATAATAAGTAGATAATAATAATATGTACCTAGATATTATTTCCATTTTATTTTACCATAATCTCTTCAGTTGCAAAATATTTTACTAATAACAATTTAGCCTTTCGTTTCTTGCTGTCGATGTCGTGTAAATTGCTAGAAACGCGCGTTCTATACAGATTTTATTAGATGTACGTACATATATACCTACTACATACGTACATATGTACCTACCTGGTGGATAATTAGGAACGCAGGACATGGTTTTAGATAAAATTGTACGTTGATAATAGTGAATTTAATACATCTGATAGCTAACGAAAGCGCTTATTGATAAATATTTAAACATAAGAGGGATGTCTAGTCTATTTACTAATAGTAAATGTGGTGAGTATCCCCCGTCCATGCGCGTCACCCCAAAATCTCGCGAAATGTACTACGCAGTCCTTCGCTATACGTCACTCGCGTCACTTCTGTACAGCACTTATATTGTTAAATTTCATCAAAAATCAAATGACGTAGTTGTTTTTTTCAAGAAATTAGATAATTTAAAGAAATTCAACGACATAAAGAAAATTCTCATTGCACGCAGCAGAAGACAATATGAGACAAATCCAAGATAATAATGCAATTTAAGTGGTGAAACAATATTTTTATAATGCGTTGTTCAGAAAAAAACAAAGACAATTTATTTTATTTAAAAGATTTAATGGAACATATATGGTGAAAGACTATAAAGTTTTTGAGAAGGGGCGGCTCGCGAAATACATGAAGGGTGAGTTACTGTTATTTACCTACATCATTACATACCTACATTTTAAACACTTCCACAATGGTTTGAAGTGCCGATAACATTTTATTTATATTCATGATTAAAAATACTAATTTCGATTTAATGCTGGTTTAGGGTAGTTTTAATTTTTAACTAGGTAACTTTACAAAATAAATTTTATAAAAATCTTAAAACGAAATAAAAAATAAATACTTACATTCAAAAAACATTATACTTCGAAGTCTAAAGTATTTTTCATATATGTAAGTAGGAATTAAAGGGAATTGACTTTCAAAAATATAAAACATACATACTTAATTAAAACAAAGGAACGATATTTATTCTTAAAGTACCTTAGTGCCTATAAACCAGTCTAAAATCAGTATAAAACTGTTAGAATGAGACTAAACATCTGAGCAGTTAAAAAAATCTTATTAGAACTTTAATAAATAAATATCTACTTTAGGTACTTAACTAACTTACTTTTACTTTAATACTAAAATATACCTAACTGAATCAATTATTCTATTATTTATAAAAAGCATTTTATAGCGATTTTATAATTATTACCTACCGTTCCAATTAGTTATATTTATACGAGTATATTTCTCCGTTAGACGCCATTATAGGGTAAGGTTGCCGATATTGTACCAGTTAACGAACTTTGCAGGCTGACA
>DWBH01000169.1:0-14820 GCA_018230765.1 Ernsta delagoae
CTGTTTGGCATAACTAGTATTTTTTCCTTGAAGGTTTTGTAGAGATCTACACTACTAGTTATAATTGATACTTTAACAAGACAATCATTTAGGTATTGTAAAACATTATAAAATGTTATACCTACTGTTATAAAAATATTTTGTTTCCAGGATGTCAACTTCCTTGTTTAAGGAGTTGGATCGCACCCCTGCTGTCTAATTATTAACAAGGCAAATTTTATGCTTGGAAGATTGATAAACATGATGCAATATTAATAAGACACGATTTTTATATCCATTTTTTATACCAATAAAGCTACTGTCCAATTTATTCAGTATAAATTTAGATAAGTCAATTTTTATTAGAATATAGATTAGTCAGTAAGGCTGTGAAGTTTAGGAAGATTTTGGTCTTCAGTTGATAGAGTTTAATATGAAGAGTGGTGTGGTGTGTTGTGTTATTTTTAAATATCTATATTAGAAATCTTTGCATAAAATTGTAATGTTATTGTAGTATTTTAGGTCACCTTCATAAGTATTTAATGTATTGATTTATTTTAAACCTTTGTAACATTAAACCATCGATCATATAGATGTACGACTGTGTCATACAAATTCAAATGTAGAAAGAGTCAACCGTGTCATGAGGTACTTGTACTAATGCATACATTTCCCAATAGTCCTAATCAAATAAGCTATTGAAATGTATAGCTTCTAATGGCGTAACTGCGCCCGCTCTTAACTGCAATTAGTGGCTGAAAGCAATACAGATTTTTTTGTTGACCATGTTTTGATTTGTGCACAGTTTTGGTAACTCCACTTATCAAGCACCTACTGTTTCTACATATACAAGTATTAGAAGCATTTTGCACTTAATTTGTACATTGCTCTCTCTATTATTTTCGGAAGTCAGGTTATTTTTTAATTTGTATCTTTAGGACAAATTCATTCTGATAGAAGCAACAACGATTTAAAAACTTTGAAAATAAATGCTAACAACAAAATGAACGTAATTTATGTTTAGTAGTATTTGAAAATTTAATGAAATGTTTTTGTTCTGAAAGGAAGTAACCTATGGACTTAGCCTATGGAATATTTTTTCAGGATTCTTAGGTATTTTGTTAAAATTGTTAATTTTTTGAGCGTTGACATTCCCTATGCTGTTTGAGATTCTGAATGGTATAAATAGATTTATTATATATTAAGTAATATCTTAAAATGGTACTCTAAGTGTTACAATTTTTATAATCTTTTATGCATGTGCCTATAGTTAAAACCTTTTATTAAACTTTCTTTACGGCTATATCATTATTATTACATACCTATTATATATTTTTATTTTTTATGTGACGTGGCCATATTAACACAGTAGGAAGATTTTCAAAAACATTTTTCCGAATTTTTGTAATGAAATGTGACAAAAAACGTAGGTATCTACTACGCGTTTTGTTTAAATTTTCAATTATTGATTGTAATATTTGATTGTATTGTAATGTAGGTCCCTATATATTTTTTGCAATAAAAATTATAAAACAGGCCGACTTTTTGTTTTTACATTCTCAAACCATCACTAAACTCCTGGGCATCAGTATCATCTCAAACAAGGAAAGGGATTCAAGCCATAGGCCATCACGTTGGCCACGTGTGGTTTATTGGTTTTAAATAAATAAATAATTGTAAAATGTCTACGAAGATATGGATAAGAAATTTCTTAAAATAGTAGCTAGGTACTTCGTATATCAAAAGGATCAATAAATCATTTCTACTATGAGTAAATCATTTAATTTATTTCTTCATTTATTATATTAATATTAATTTACTACAAAATACAAAATCTTTTGCCCGCATATTTAAACTATTCCATTAAGTATACACTTAATAATTACTTATATATTATATACACATGGTACCTACTATCTATTTAGGTACCATAACCATTCATAAAATGTCCATTTATCTTTTTATATACCTACCAGCCTTGAGTAGCTACCTATTTCCATCATATTTCCATTTTATGATAGCAAGTTCAATTTGTACTAGAGAAAATTAGGTCAAATGGATTTTCAAAAGTCCAATTTGGTTTTAGAACAATTTCTGGACAAGACCAAGACTTTGGTATAAAAAAGCTATCATTTGATGATGGTGGGCAATTCTTGCGTGCAAAGAATTCCATGGCGTATAGGCTCCATAAAAGTCCTGAAAAGAAAACACCAAAGATATTAAGAAAGATGAAGATAGCCCCGTTTGACTACTGTAGGTATATTATGCAGTTAAGAGGGATTATTCTGATTAAGATTAAGTCCAGCCAAAACATGTAACGAATAAGATAATAAGAAAGATAAAAATATTCCCCGAGTTCCCTAGATTGTATGCATTGTAGCTATAAATATGATCTAAGTAAAATAATCTTTAAAAATATTAACTTTACTTATCTATAGATATTACCGCTATATAACTTTACTTAACTATAGATATTATTAATAGTTACTACACTAAAATAGATGTTGTTGGTATCTACAGTACCTACCTACAGAAGTAACGAAAAATTAACGTCAATTTACCATTTCCAACAAAGAACCCTAGCCACATGAATAAATTGAATGCATTCGGAAAGCGAAGACCTCTAGTAGCGGTTAGGGGTAGTAATAGGAATCCTAAAACGCCAAATTCTGTAAGGAGAACCGGGTAAAAGAACCCGAATGATAGCGAGAGTATCACCTCATGGGCAACTGCCGATACCTGTAACAAATAAATAGATGAACTTAATGCAAGCAAGCCGGAAGCCGGCAAGCGAGTAGGTAGGAGTAGGATTTTTTTAATTCGTCTGAGTGTCTACCATTAAATTATCGTAAAATATTGGGCTGTGATACTGAAATTTTAAGGTATGCTACAGGACTTTAAAGGAAATACACCTAGGTAGGTAGGTACTCCACTACGTAACTATTCTTTAGACAAGCGTGAAATACTTATTACGATTAAAATTCTCCCAATGCGCTGATAGAGTCTATATAAGGTAGCTTACCTACGAAAAAAATAAAAATATATAATCTACATAAGGTCACATTAATACTTACAAAAAACACTAACAATGTAGTAAGACTACGACCAGCGTAAGGTGAAATCGGTTTGTATATGTGGTTACGTAACCACGAATGAACCACTCTGTTCCAAGCGCGATAATATTTAGAGAATTGAGATGTAGTCCACCAGTCCTGAAAACAAATAACATCAACCTGGATTTACATGCTTAGCTACCTTACCTAATATCTATCTTACCAAGTAGGATAATTTTACTGCGAACGTCACAGATTTTAATAGATAATAATATTATCTCCGTGGCCTGGAAAAGATGTAAAGTTACCTACAGGTACTCATCCTATAAAGAAACTAAACTTGTCTGACAATATTATATTGACAATAAATACCTTAGTACTCAGATTTATCATTAGCATTAATTATAATCTAGTAAGTCCCTCTTGACTTGTTATTACCAACTACCTATCTCTAAGGCTCAATACGAGGTTGGCTAAACACATAGGTACATATCTAATGGAAATCCCATTAGGTAATTAGGTAGGTAATTAGGTAATTAATCCATCAGGCTGATTTAGTGTGCAAATGGAGATGAACTCCTTGTTAATATAACATTGACCTTAATAGGTAGTTAGTTATTATATAATTATATACCTAATTATAGGTATAGTATATAGTATCCAATGTTCTCATAAAGTCTAAAGGGTTTCCGAATAGACTATTATTGAAAACTAATTGATCTAAATGCCGACCGTTCTCGATGTACCTATTGCTATGCCCACGGCAGGGCTAAGCACGTTTTACTAATCGCAACCAAACCACATTGGAGTTGGAGCAGAGCAGCGTGGTAGAGTCAATTCAGACTTCGCCTGTTGTGGGTTTTGCAAGCGAAACAAATGTTGCTTTGTTAGATAAATAAAGATGTAATCAAATTACCTCATAAAAAAGCCTGTCTGCAAATTTGAGCATTTCAGCAAACGCATTGTGCCAGGCGTGTAAAAGGCAGTAGAAACCGCATAAAAACGATATAACACCCGGCAACACACACGCAAACATGCCTCGGACAACACTTCCAGCCTCCACCTGGAAATTTGAATACGCTATAATAATATAAGAATGATATAAATACGCGAGGTACGCTATAATAATATAAGAATGATATAAAAAAATAAATAAATAACGCTTCGCCCTCATAGCCCCACACTAGGATTTCCTGTGTCGTGGGTGCCATGGACACACACAAAGACAATCACACAAACACCCTGACCGGAAGCAGAAAATTTTTGTCATTTAAATTTCTGCCCCGCCGGGAATCGAACCCAGGACCCTTCGCATGATGGACCGTTTTTATAACCACTACACCACACGGTTCGTCAAAGTATCGGCAATAGGAAATAATCATTTGCTGGTAGGTGAAAAGTATTATATAATTACTTAAATTTTAAGTCAAATATGAACTAAATGATAAAATATGTACCTACATTAGTTGCAGGTATTATATAGCTAAGTACCTATATAATTATTTTTTAAAAACGAGCATAACATCTCACCTGAGGTTCCTTCCCATAATCAGACCACAGAGGCAGTATGAAACGCTCCCATAGAAAACTATTGTACAATATAATAGCACCAACTTCTAAAAAGTGGAATAACACAACTGTCCATCTTATGGTCTTTGTTCTGAAAACAGTGAGAAAATTATATTTCATAACTAAAATGTTTGTGTAAGTACATTGTTAATGTGCAGAAACGTATCCTCCCTCTTGCCTATACCCACAGCCAGGTTGTTTATGGGCTGTATCTAATTCAATGAAAAATGAAAAAGTTTAAAGCATTGAAGAACTGTTACAAAATGATTGTAATACAAACTCAAAATAATACCTACATGCAGCAGTTATGTAAAAGTGCGAGATCAAAAAATGTGTAAGTAAGTATGTATGTATATACCTACACGTCATAATAACACGTAGCAGTTACGTAGAAGGCGCTACGACAATATTACCACAGTGGTTACATATAATTATTATATCTTTTAATACATTTTTTATGGTACGTAGGTACTCGTACAATGTTACTAGGTTTTTAACGTGCTCCATTCAACTTGGTCCATTTCAGTTCAACCAACCATGCTCAGTTGCATGCGGTACATGGAAAATCTTTCCTCAAACTCAAAAATTTTAAATTTTCTATTCATCGTTAGGTATTTTACATACGCTTAAAGAACGTCAAACTTAAATTAGTTCGATTCATCGGCTTTGGGTGCCTTTCTGGCAAAAGAAGATCGACAGAAAAGCCGGCGGAAAAAAACTCTCAGCACTCTTTTGAAATCATGATGATAGTACACGTGACAGCTAAATGCATACCACCCTATCAGTCCACAGCGAACCGTATAGAAAGCATAAAACTCCTCCAGACCTTATCTCATTGCATTACTCAAGGATAGAAGCAAGTATAAATGATGTTCAGCTCATCTAAGAGTCCATGGGTTTGACACGTACAAAAGTAGTAAAACCACTAAATAAAATAAGATTAAAAAAAATTTAGTAGCTACTTAGATACTTTTAAAAGAAAATAAAAGTTGAATTGCTAATGTCCTATCTCCTTGTCCCTAACCTACATATTTTAATGGCTTCTAAATTTATGAATAGCCTACGTTTTCTTTTTTTTTATCGCCTATAGACATTATGAACTTATTATTAAATACAACATCTGAAAGTACCTGGGATATTCGTCTTTGTATACAAGCGTTGGTGCAAAGAGAAAATAAAGATAGTGTTTGAACGACGGTAGAGGCGCGCTGTCTTCGTAGCACCTCGGCCCACAGGCTACGGCTACTGCATGCACTTTCATTGTGAAGCGAAACTGAAAAAAAGATCGACATTTAAAAAATAATAAAACGACTATAATGAGTACAGTTGTGTTTGAATGTGTTATTGGATAAATAGCTACTTGAAATTAATTTGAAAGGCAAATTTCTCTTAAATTTTCGAATGTTATTTTTATAAAAGCTGCTGTAAGATACTTATAAAAATATGATAATACTATGTAACAGTAAATCATATGGAAGAACGCATTTTTGAATGGAACAAATCTGTCAATCGCACATCGCAATTCAGAATACCTACAGTCCTACACTAATTGGTAGCACGATTTTATGAAACTTTTTGGTATAATTCAAAGTTATTTATTGTACGTAACTAGTTAATAACTTATTTTTTGTCATCCTGACATAATATTACTGTAATTACATTGTTAGGTGTCAGGCGGCTACGGATCTTGTTGGTAGGTAATGGACGTTGGTAGCAGCCGGTTAGATGCCGTTATTTACAGGCGAGCCACCGGCTGACAAGGGTCCAGCTGATTTATGTTAGATTTCACTTTCAACGATGTTTTGCCTACCTCGCACATATTTCAAAACATTTTTGCAACTTTCAATCTAAAGCAAACATCGGCATCGGTTAGGCACCGGTCTCTTTCAGAAATGAGAGTTTTCCTATGATGGTAATACTAGGTACTTAGGTAATAGGTACCTGCGTATATATTTCAAAAATTTCGAGATTTACAAAGTTTTAGGATATAAGGTTTGTTGAAATTCAAGGACTTTATTTGACAATAGTAGGTATGACTCTTATTTCTGCCTGAAATATAGTGTACAACTATAACTAAATAAGTGTGTTAATAGTAAGTTCTGTTGGATTCATTTCTTTCCTGACTTATTGGCTATCACGTGGTCACATGTTTTCAGCACCACTACCACCAGTTAATTTCAGCAACCCAAAGGTTTTTAAAGGATGACTTTCATATAGTTGATGCTAGTTAGTGGTATGGTGATGTGGCCACGTAATTACCGAGTCATTAGTCATTTTTGTTAGAGAAACATTGATGGTTAGGTAATATCAAATCATCACTATAGGTTTTTGATGAAAAACAGAATTAACTCAATTGTAAATGGGATTCCACATTTTTTTACAGTGTAACATAGCTGCACTTGCATTTTTGTACGTTATAATATTTATGTTTTTAACGAGATCACACTCTTTTACACCAAAATAGTGAAATGATAAGTACTTTAATATTTTGACGTCGTTATTACATTTTACGCAGATGTCAAGTTAACCGTTCTCTATTCAAAACTTATAAACTAATGGTGGAATAGGGGCTACTTTATTTTTGTTAGGTAAGTATACCTACCTGCATATTTCCGTTTCGATCTCGCATAGTCGCATAGTTTCTTAATTAAAGTCATTAGTCTACCTCTTTGTAGTGCGGAATATATTTCGCGAATCCAAATTGTCTGCTTAACTATCTAAGTTAAGTAAAGAATGTGGAATATCGAACATATTAGGCAGATACAAGAATAAGCGACTGGTACTAAACCAGCAATAAGTAGATAGGTACTCATGTTCATGTCATAATTTTAAGATTACCTACTTGCCATCTACAGTCTACATTGTTAGTGCTATTTGTTAAAAATAAAAACTATTAAATCTTTCTGCATTTATTTCCACCATTGTAAGGTTCATTCTAAGACTTAAATAGGTACTAACTTATGTAAGAACTTATGTAACTAATGAATAGCTAATATTTTTTATTACCTATATTAAGTAGGTGGATGGTAGGTACACTGTGGATTATAATATTTCTCCTATCAGAAGTAATAACCTTGACCCTTGACCTTATTACGGATGTAGTTAGGCGCATGATATCGATAAGCTATATTTGCATTTATGCATTAACCTTATTATAATGGCAGATATAATAATAATGATTAATTTAGGTCAGAATAACACACATCTAAATACTGAAGATTAAAGTTTACTCCCTCTTAGAACTAATAAGTAGCTACATTGACTGAAACAATAGGGATTATGCATAAAAATTAAATTTGCCTTAAATATTTTTTCTAGAGACTCTTTTGTTGTCAGATTATAATTACAAGAATAATTTTTAATACCCCATAAAAAATGTTTAAAATGAGAAATTTTAGTTCAAAATTCAATCATACAGAAACGCGCCGCCCCGGCGGCGCTCGGGCGGCGCGGCGGCGCTGCGCTGTGACGTCTTTCGATATGTCGTTCATAGTGCGAAAAACTAGTTTAATATTATGTTTATTTCTATTCGTGTTGAATTGTGATTTGTTGTAAATAGAAATTTGTAGCGTGTACTATATTGCATTTTATTTAACTTCCACCATAACGTTGATTACAATTAAAACTCAAAATACATGATGAAGTCCTGAAACGCATACAGTCACCAACTACGCGTGGCGACATGCTTCGTCATTATTTACGCGTCTGCCGGCGCGCGTCAATATGGTGGCGTTTCAGCGGACTCAAATTTTATCATATTTTAAATTTCAATTTAAACGAAATTTAGTATTTTTAAGCCTTTTGATATTTTTTTCTACGTTACTATGTTGTCAACTATTAATTTAAGTAATAAAAAAAACCATGAATATTCCCCATTGCGTCGTTATGTAGCTATGTAACCTTAATGTAACCGCAATTGTGGCAAAGCGTTATTAAATTAATTCCCCATTCTGTAATCATAATTACAAAGAAGGGAATACTAGAAGATAAAGTAGGTACTTTTAGTTTCATTATTTTCAATAAAACCTTTTTGAACTTAACCGTTTCATACGTACCATTTCACAAGTGACTGCAACACATGATGCTAACGCCAGTTGTTTGCTAGCCAAGTCCCAGACAGGTATTGCTATAAGCGCAATTTCCATGCATGCTAAGCATACGCATCCAACTGCTATCCATATCCAACGCGCAGCTGAAAACGTACGTACGAAGACAGGTTATGAATACAGGTGCCGCATCCTGAACATTTCACATCTATCACGTTACTTTCGTAAGATGACTTCCTAGTTTAAGACTAGAAGTCGGTTAAAAAGGGTTCAAATAGGTAGGAATTTCCAATCCACAACATCTACCTACTTCTCCTCACTAAGTTACCTACTGTTATACAAAAGAAGACGTATTATACTTTACAAGATTGTCGTATAGGTAGGTACTTACAGGTACATATTCATTTACTGCCAAACATTTAAAATGAAACTTGATCATCAGACGCAACAAAAAATCACTAATCGTGTAGCTACCTACTTACATTTAAACCTGGAGTTTCTTAAGATGATCCAAAATTATAATTTTATGTTAATTTTTTTCCAATTAACATAAATTATAATTTTGGATCAATTATTTCTGCTTTTAATTAAACACAGTGTGACATTTTGAACATATAGTTTTTTGAGCTATAGAATATATACTTCGCTTAATCTTTTTAAATATCACTAGTCTACTTAAGTTTTCAGTTCAGTGGCACGTGCAGTAAGTGCACTCGAGTGTCTAATTTTATTCTGCTCACATAGATAGATACTTATAAGATTAAAGTACATTTTAAGGTTTTGAATAGCTTAATTTTCTGCATAGGTATAGGTATTAGTTTTTTTTCAGAGCGTAGGTTTGTTACGATGATATAAAAGCTTGCAGGTAGGTCTCATAGGAAGAAAAAATAATAATGGAGCATCATTATAGTTGGGAAGTAGACGACGTAGTTGCTTTGAAAAACATTGAAAATCTTTTAAAAAAAAACGTTGAAATGGATGTTTGTAAATACTGTGGTCCCTGAGGTAGTAGAAACTGTATTTCAGGGACCAGGGTCCTGTTTAAGATAGAATACACAGTTTGTAACGTTCACTGAATACTTCTTTACAGAAATTCGAATTTGATGTTGATACCAATATGGACTTTTTCCTAAGGAATTGGATGGTAAATTTACCTGCAACACTAACCAATTATTGGTTTGCGTTGAAGGGTGAGTAAATAATAAGAAATGTTTACCTACACTATGGAAAAAACCCATAAGACTGAATGTTTTTCATCAATTTTAAAAGACGTAATGCTTTAGTAGAATTAAATACTTAATGGTATGATATAAATGTAAGTAGGTATATACCTACTTGGAATTTTTCCAATAAGAAAACCAATTACTGCGTATATTCTTAATCCTGGGTAGAATAACAATGCTACTATCAAGTCGAATATCCAAAGTTTTGCAGCACGTCCTATATCACCAAATCCATGTCTCACAGTACTAAGGCCCACGTTAATTCTGCAAAATAATTGATTTTGTTAAGTTTCTGAAACATAATTCATACATATGTTAGATTAGGACCGTAACCCGGACCCGTAAATTTGCATAATCCCTTCATATAGGTATGCGCGGGTTCAGCCGATGAAGTATTATTTAGATAGGATAGCCAATATTTTAATTTCTAATTTACATCAGTTCCGCAATCCACTTTTACGAAATAAGGTAGGAGTACATAGGTAAATAAATATTTATTAAAGTACTTATTTTTTTGTGATTAGTAAAGTAAAAGAGCATGTGGGTTATATAATTTTACATAAGTGGTCACTGTTACCCTTTGACGCCCACGCGCCACGTTACAAATGAAAGAGAAGTTCTGTTAAGTTAGATCATTGAAAGATGGGTTGGTAAGGCAAAGATGTGTCAAGATATATACTTTCTCAAGTTACTCTCAGCAAGTCATTTGGCACCCATAAAAACTTAGTCCACACTTTTTAACAGTCCACCGTATTAGATTTAATCGGGATAAAAAGTATCCTATGTCCGTTTCGTGGTTTTAAGCCACCTCCCTACCAATCTCCAGCCAAATCAGTTGAGTCATACTTACATAGATTATGGCTGAGGTAAGAATTTTACTGATTTAATAACTCCCCTTTGACTACACATAATATGATACATATGTATATGCGTCAAACGGGTTTGATTATAATATATTTATCGTTAAAAATTTCACTACCTTTACTAATTTAAACAGGCCCTACACTGTTTACTACCTTTACTAACACTTGTGGAGGCCAAAACAAAACATTCATTCGTTTGGGGAGCGTTTTCTAGTGAAAAAATATTCTGATCGAGTATCATTATGTTTCCCTTAGTTGCCCGAGTGTAAAGTGCGAACACGTGCAGGGGTCAAAGGCGGCTGAGGTATCTGAGTAACATAAGCTTGAATTAATGAAGTTATGCCGGTATTCCTGTACCTTGGCATTGTAAATTGACAGTATAGGTAAAAGTTATGAAACTGGTTTTAGTATACAATTTTACTTGCTTTCCGCGCTCCACGAGATCGTATACGACAGTATCGCATAGCAGCACTAGAAGAATAACGATGAATATATGGTAGATCGCTCTTATGTGAAGTGATTCCTTCATTAAGACCGTTAAAACTGATTCCCGAGGCATAAACTCCGGTTTCAGCTTCGCCACTTCATCTTGAGACACATATCCATTTTGTGTCCTTTCAGTCTTGTTTGTAGTACGTCTTCGTACCATATCCATTCCTGTTTCATTCATATTCATTGTTCTGAAAATAAAAAGTTAAAAAGTTCAGTTCAGATTACGTCACACTATACATAAATTCTGATTACTGAAAACTGCGTTCATACTTACCGAACATCTGAGGGAAGGTACAGAAATAGGTACCTACTTAAGCTACACTAAAATGAGATGGGAAACAAGAGATGGCCCTACCCTGTTTAGTAGGAACAAGCATAGAACCCTGTGCTTAGGTGCCATGACCAACATATTCTATGCGACTAATTTACCTTATTTCTAGTATTTGTGATACCTACTACAGATGCAGATAGGTACTTCACATTATATTTCCTGGTTAAAATAATTGAATACGACCGTTTTGTGACCGTTGTGTGTATTTTCATTGACAATAAATGATAAAAAATACTTTATAGCGACAGTTACAAACGTTATTAGAGACTCATGAATTGTGCACACCGCTGTTTCTTATCTAAGTTTTAAGTGTCTCTGTACTGTAAAAGTAGTTCAGAGTTTCGGGTTTGAATTTTAGAAGAACATCTTCTTACATAACTATCATTTCATAGCTATCGTGCCAAATTTCAGGGCAATTTACTTAGGTATAGTTGAGCTGTATGTTGATTGACCAGTCAGACTTATTGCTTCACCTGGTCTGTTATTAAATTAAGTACATAGCTATAAGTACCTATCATTAAATTTTATAATTCAAATAATTCATTGTGATGTGATTTAAATATCAATTTACAAATATATTATAACAAATTAATAGATTTAAAATACATACCAAGTTGTTAATATTAAACAGATGGACTGTTTCAACGTTTTGTAGATACTCAGTACAGTTCGCGTTACGACCATTGTTATCGGATGTAAGTGATGGAAATATTTAACAATGTGTCTACATTGTATACTATCAAACTAACCTTTCACTTTTGATATCACTATACAATACAGAACACACAACACAAACTGTAAAAGTTAGACAATTTAACCACTAATAATAAACACAAATTATATTTATCATGTTGCTGTGTTTGCACAGGTGGTTATTAGGTATAGTTTTTAGGCAGTGAAACGTGCTTTAACGCTTTGAACACAATAATTAATATCGATAATGGCTATGTTTTTAATTTATTTTAATTGTACAATTTTCTTGAATACACAATAGGTCGTGCACATTCAGTGGAAGTTGACCTAATTATAAGAGAATGTGGGTAGATGCAATCGGGCTTCGAGTTGCATTAACTTGTAAGTTATCAAAGGGCAAATAGTCAGTAATAATTATGAGGACGAACTAGGAGATAAGTAACATTTATTTATTGGCTATTTTAACAAATATTTATGTACCTACACGCGTGTCCTCTATGCCTATAAACGTATTAATGACTGGTTTTCTAGCATGATTTTTGATTAATTTATTGTGTTTATCACCAGATTACGTAGCTACGTCAAATTTCAAAATGTGTATCAGAAGAACCAGCTGGTTTGTAAAAATATATTTAACACTTGTGTTATCGGTTAATGTTCGGATTCAGATTGCAATAATAATCTGATAGGAAATTTCGTATAATGGTAGTAGATAAGTAGATTTTTAAAAATTAGTATTAAGTTATTAGTAGGTATTAATGTATAATAAATATATCGTATCAAATTTTTACTTGGTGTCGGTAGACACTTCATACCATGAGCCAATCCGTACCTAACTAGTGACCGGGAGAAGGCCAATGAAATTTTGTTGTTACCAGCTTGTAGGACATAACAAATAAATAATATACATAATTATATTAATGGTAGGTGCCTAGTGCTTAATATAAATAATTGTTGGTAGGTATACATATTTATATCTTTCCATACATTTGTCAAATGTCAAATGTCAAATGATAAATCATTGGGATAAAGTTACAAAACTCCGATTGGTATTTCTTTGTTTTAAAGAAATTTGCATTAGCAAAATTATAGTTGAAATGTTTAAAAGGTTTAATATAGCTACCTACTTACTTTGTTCTGAATGACTGACGCGATCCGTCATTCATTCAGCATTCAGTGGCTTGATCACGAATAACTAACGAATCGAAATCGAATCGAGCTAGTGTCATTTAGCCATTTTTTATCTCACTCAGTTCTATGCATTTAGTAGTAGACAGCAATATTAATTGTCACAAAGCTGACACCTTCACCTTACGAATACGGGAGATATTGGTGCTAGGGCCTCTGGGCCCGTATTACTAAAAACCACTTAAGATTGTGTGTATCTTTGGGTGCGAAAATATCTATGAAAAACGCACGCTCAAGATGGTCTTAAGGTGGTGCTCAAGCTTAAATTCTATTTGTTAATACTGGCTTAGGCGTGTTTTCATTATCCTTTAAATTATGTTTTGTCGATCCTGCAAATAAGGATTACTTTGTGTGTACATAATTATGACTATTATGTTTTACATATTTAGTTCAGACCCAAAAAGTTCCAAACTGCGAATATTTTGCAATTTCCTTCTTAAATTAAACCATTACAAGTGACTCTTCATGTTATTGCCATAAACCACATCTGACATGCCTTTAAGCTAAGAGGAAAAATATACATATTATTGACATAATAATAATAATATTATAACTGCCAAGTCATCTTTACATCTGAATGTGTATCGATCAATGAAATGTTTAGACCCATTTGCAGACTGGATTACGTCATACTGTTTGTAAACGTTTAACTAACCGCAGGATAATTTGACCTGGTGTCGTCGGGAGCGTCTAGTAATTTACATTGCACTGGTCTGTGGTTGGTTAGTTGGGAAACGTTATTCGGGTCAATCGATGTGACGGAATGGGGATTTTGAGCCATTTCCAAGCTAGGATTTGCCCTAGTAAAAAAATTGCCCTCCTTCGAGCTTATTCTTATAGGGATTAGTTTTTTCACATAACTATAAACTATGTTAGGTATGCACGTTATTGAAGAATTGAGAGATTTCTGTATTGACTGATTCATTTGAGGGCTCTCCAAATGTGTACATTTTCGTTGTTTTCAGTTATATTTCTTTATGAGAGTTAATTCAAGCTTCTCAAGAGTCATCTATATCAGTGATTAGCATATTCGTAGCCTGAACTTTGGAATCAGATACTTCTTGAGTTCGTTGTGAATCTATACTTCCAGTGTTGTTTGTTACTATTAGTCCGGTAACCCTAAAAATACAGCGGATCCATTACGCAAGTACGTCACTGGGGGGTCAAAGCAATCTCAGTAATCTGACCATTGCGCACAATGGCGCAAATCTCCGCTCACTCGAGTGTTGCCAATTGAGCTGTGCGGGCGACCGGCTAACTGCCCACTTCCTACGAACCACTTGGTTACAGCTGTTGGATGTCACGTGGCCACACCGCTGCTTTGCATGAATACCCGCACAAAACAAAATTTTAAAAATTTTCAACAATTCACTTGCAAAATAG
>DWBH01000170.1:0-14820 GCA_018230765.1 Ernsta delagoae
TTCCACTTGCTACGATCTTGGCATACTTTAAGTTCATTCCGTTTGTAAATAAAAAAGTTTCTTATTCAAAAAGATCATTATTCTCTAAGGTGTTTTTGACGAACGAAGTCGCTAGCATTAACTAGTATTTCATAAGCGTCCCTTCATAAATAAATAATCGACTTATCTCGGTTAATGAGCTGGTAACCTGACGTTTTCTCAGAACCAGAATCAGAATCGAATATAATATCGTTAACTACGTGTGAACACGCTCATAATTTACACATTTTTATACATATAAATCTTCTGTTTGTGTGTTTGAGTAACTCCTCTTAAACTGCTAGACCGATTTGGATGAAACATTGGAATTTTGTAACTGATTTATATATAGTGTTTAATAAAACTATAATAAACCTTTTTAATCGTAAAATGTAAGTAAGAGTAGTAGGTACACCGTTTATTAACCAGTGCTACGACGGTGCTACGGACAACCGTAGCACTTCGTAGCACTTAATACAAAGTATACCTATGTATGTATGTATGTAATAACAAAAATATTTTTTTGCCCGGAATATTCGTAGCACTTTCATGGTACTTTGAGAAAACTCCTTTAGATTTATCCTTGACTGGTCGAGTGGTTAGCGATCCTGACTGCAAAACCAAGCGGTCGTGGGTTCGATCCCCACCCAAGACAAATGTTTGTGTGATGAACATGAATATTTGTCTTGTGTCTGGGTGTAAAATATCTATGTATGTATATCAGTTCTCTGATTACCATAACACAAGGTATAAGCTTACTTTGGAATCAGATGACCGTGTGTGAGATGTCCAGAAATAAATAAATAAAATAAAATAAAAAATGATGTACTTCAAAGTTATATAATTTAGGACCCACGTAGAAACCATTGCGATTGAATCACATAAGAAATTTATTGCAAAACAAGAATCTTTCTTAGGTGCAACGGGTTCTTGTGTCATATTTTAAAAAAATCTTACATTCTTATTGCGACATTGTACTAAATATGTTTCTATTGTGTTTTCCTGAATTATTCAAGTCGTTCAGGATACACAGAGACTTGTATTACGTTTCCGCTCGCATTGATTGTTTTTTTTTTTTGTTGCGACGTCCTTTGTGTAGTGATTCTGCGTGGTTCAGCGAGATTTTATTTGATATACTCGAAATATCATTTATATGAAGTACATTACACTGGTCGATTGGTCGAGTGGTTAGGGACTGTAACTGCAAAACTAGAAGGTCGTGGGTTCGATCCCTCCCAGGACAAATTTTGGGTGATGAACATGAATATTTGTTTTGTATCTTAGAAATATAAAGTATGTCTGTTATCTGAATACCATAACACAAGCTTTTTCAGCTTACTTTGGGATCAGATGACCGTGTGCGAGATGTCCGGAAATATTTTTTTTATTATTGTTACTACAACTAGATACATTGTAAAATTAAGTTAAATACAATCTCACAGGGGTTGTTATGGAGCCCAGCAGAGGAACGTAAATATGTTGTAGCTATTATACTGCACAAGAATATACCCACAACGAAAACTATCCCGTACATTCGGTTGATGGCGCGAATATCTCACAAATTCAATCATGAGAAAAATATAGGGTCAGGAGAATGGTATAAAAGTTTTGTTTGTTACGAAATAGGACGCGCTAGGAATGGAAGTAACTTTTATATTATGTGTTTGTGTTACTTATAGCATACTCACCAGCAATATTAACCACCCACATAGATATAATTTGCAAATTATTTAATATATGTGTTGATACACTGACGTTACATAAGTAGTGTATTCCGCCATGTTTCACCAACCTTGGTATATGCAAAAGCTAAATGTCTTATTTTGTATGGCCAACTGTTAAATAAGTTAACTAATTGTCATGGAAAAGTTAGACGAGCCACAACAAATTTCTATTTTACGTCATACGAAAAATAGTGTGTTTGTAAATAGAATTACTTTTTTCTTTTCTTATTTTCTAAGTTTTAGTTAATTTTGGTGGGATTTTTTACATAACTACACAACATTACGCATCCAAAAACTGTATTTTTATGAGTTATCCACAAATAAATATCCAGATGAAGAATAAAAGTCAAAATTTTTCATTTGATTATGGTAGAGAATCGAAGCAGGAACCCTTAGAAACACTACGCCATAGTCTTAAGTCTTTTTAGTTCATGTAAACACTAATATATATTTGAAACTAGATGGCGGAATGTCGTGAGGCAAATAACATCTGCCCCTAACACCACTACTACATGACGGCCACGACCGCTCTGCCAAGAGCGTGTCGACTGAGAAGAAGAGAAGAAGAAGATGTTATCAACGGCCAAAAAAGATACCCATTTTCTATTTTGGACATTCAAATTAATGAAAAAAATATCGAATTTGATATCCGGAAGAAAATAACGGCTATAGACATATTGGAATAAAAAATATCGAATATAAATATCGATATTTTTTGCCCATCCCTAACTGACAGTACTGTACTGACACTAAGTCACTGACACTGACACGGTGACAAGAAACAATAAAATTATTATTAAATTAAACATTAGTAGGATACGGGCGGGTTGTTTGTGTTGTGTTATTGTTAATGTGTTAAAAAACTATGAAAGTTGAGTAGGTAAATAATTAAAAAACAAAACAAACATTTTGATAAAAAAAATCTGAATCTGCTACTGAACTAAACTAAACTGAACTAACGACGCGATCAGATCTTAGAGTATTAGACGAGATGATGAGGTGACCGAAATGTAAAATTTTATTGCAAACAATCAACAATTCAACACAGCGTCACAACATTATACTAAGAAATGACTCATGAAAGAATAACTTACTATAATCAGTAAAGCTAAAATGTATTTTAATGAGTGTATTTAAGTCCATAACCTATTTAATTTTATCAGTTAATATTTATTTACGAGTACGAGTACTTTACCTATCTAGAAAATTTTGCAACTTATAAAATGGTGCTAATATCGACGTTTGTGATATTCGATATAGAGACGACAGGATTGCCGAGATATGAGAGAAATAGGACCAAAATCACTGAATTGACATTCCTTGCAGTGGACAGAAAAGACATCAAATCTACAGATCCAGGAAAAGTGCCTTTAATAAACAAGTTATCGTATGTTTTTAATCCACAGAGAAACATTCAATCAGAGGTAACCACTTTGACAGGTTTATCAAATGCAGTGTTACACAACCAACCACCATTTAAAAATAGAATTCGTAGTTTGAATTCGTTTTTAGAAGAGCTTCCAAAGCCTGTGTGTCTAGTCGCGCATAACGGAAATAGTTTTGATTTTAAATTGCTAAAAACAGAGTATATAGATGCTGGTGGTTTTCTACCAGGTGATTTGTTGTGTGTTGATTCCTTGTGGATCTTCAAGAAAATACTCAAAGAAACTGATGTATGTCCTCAAACATTAAATATTCTAAATTCATCAAACTCTGAGGACGATTTGTTGACTGATGATGAAGAATGGCCAGATTTAAACACCAGCACCCAAGAGTGGGATGAAATAGACAAATTAGTGGAATCATTTTCCCAAATATCTGCAGTAAAGGGCAATCAGAAAAGGCCTCCTGGTAATATCAAGAATAATGCTAAAAAGATTCGAAAATCGGAAGCTATAAAAAACCTTTTTGAGAAAAAACCAAAAGTAGATAATATAATATGCTTTACTCTACAATCTCTATATAAACGGTTGCTAAATAAAGATGCAGTTAATGCTCATCGCTCAGAAGCAGACTGTTTAATGTTGCTAGAGTGTATTCTAGCTTCAAAAGATCAGTTCCTACCTTGTGCAGATGATAGATGTAAACTTTTGACTGAAGTTAAACCATATGAGCGCTACTAGATTGAAACCTTATTAATAAACATGGACTAAACATAGTTGTGGTTTAAAAATAATGCGGTCACTTATAGTAACAAAAAAAGACAGAGTAAACATCAGTATTAACTGGGCTTAGTACATGTTTATTAATAATACTATGTTTAGATATAATATGTTTGTTTAGTTTTTGATACTTTGCATGTTTTAGTTTTTTTTTTACATTAATCAAGATCTGATTTAATTCAATTGTAGTTCCTTGACATTTAGGTACACTCAATACCTATTAATGATTATTTAGAAAGGTATCTAATTGTATTTAATTTTGTTTAAATATTTTTCTATTTCTAAGCATAGGTTTATAATCATGTTGATAAAAACATATTATTTTTATTATTACTTATGTAATAGGTATAATGATACCTAATCATTGCTTCCAATGTCACTATTTTATTAATTGACATCCTATAATGTTACTTTGTAAGAAATAACTTTAATAAAAATGACAAAGTAAATTTTTATTTTGTATACTTAGATAATAGTATATTTTTCTTTAATATAAAAATAATAAACACAATTACTAGTTCTAGTTCATTTATTTGACAGTATATATACTCCCGGACACATCTATTGGCTCACCTAAGTTTTTAAGTTTTGACAGTCCCTGGTTAAAAATAACTTATTCCTTGTAGGAAGAAAGAGGCAGCTTAAATTAAGACAAAAAATGAAACAATCTTCTAATTAGACAGTTTATTCTCAATTATTCTTCATTATAATTATTAAGTACACAATTTTCATCTTAAAAGTAGGTAGTATATTCAGCAGCAACCAACTGATAAAAAAACTGCACAAAAGCATTAGTTTTAAAAATAAAATCTTGGAGATCTTAAAAGCAACATTAAAGTGATAAAAATATAAAACAAAAATAGTTTTCATTAGTAATTAATATAGAAAGCAATATTCTCACAATGTAGTTTTAATAAAAAATAATGTTATAACTAAATATCTAAATATTGGTAACATTTAAACATACAATTTGCGAATGGCACTTTTTAGTAACCCCTTTGTTAACTAGTTATCGGAAAGTCTAAATAGTGAAACAAATATTTAATGGTTGGTCATCGAGTTTAAAACAAAGACTACAAAAAAACCTTTATATTGATTAAGATTGAAAGTCATAGATTAAGGATTGGAAGTCGCGCGTTTCTACTGAGCGTGACTAATACCTAATGAAAAAAAATAGTTTAGAGTCAAGACATTTAGTTTTGAATGGTAAAATTATTTAAAACATTTCACATCCACTAGATTACGAAAATCCTAAAAACGAAGTTAGGTAAATTATCCTGCGGCTTTATTAAATAAGAAGCGATTACGGATGAAATGTGCCAAAAGAAAACAATCCACAGAAAGAAGAGACCACCAGAGGGAAGTGCCACACAGGTTTTCTACATGACATACCTATATAAGCCGCGATAAACTGCGTCTACCAATCACGGTGTGAATTTACCACGTTATTTTCTTGTTGCATCTCATTATGTTGTCTCTTTCTATTCCTGAACTAAACGATCATCGAACGCGTGTATTAATTTCTGGTTTCTTATTTTTGCTCGACAGTTTAAACCAGCCAGCCTTTTTATTGTCCTTCACAGACAACGAACGGGATACTCTGTCCCTTTCCTCCCTGTTGATGACGTCACTCGACTGGCTCTTCTTCCCATTCGTTTTCCGAGAAATAGTACTCTGCGATATATCGTTCTCTTTTCCTCTCTTCTCAGGTCTTCTGTACAGTGTTGTGCTAGAGCTCGTCAGTCTGTTCTGACTCACTGGCCGTCTACTCAGTGTGGTTTGGCTATACGATTTATTCTTTTGGAGGGTTGCTGGCCGGTCTTCTGCCAGGTTCTTGGTTGATGAAGACTTCTTGAAAGTTTCTTTAGGTTTTGGCTTTCGTGGTTTTTGTGCGTAGTGTACGTCGTGCTGTTCGCTGTAGTGTCTGGGGGTCCAGGGTGCAAAAAGGGAGAAGCTCTTGGTGGTGCTCCGAACCTGGATGTTGGAGGACATGACGGAGGAAACATCGTCTCGGGAGCGATTACGCGAGATCCGGCCCGGGTCTGGTATGTCACCAACTGGAAGATGAACAAAGAAGAATTTAGGTATAGGTAGTGGACTAATCCCAAAAAAGAGATTTAAAGTGGGAAACTTTTTATAGATTTTTGTTACCTGTGGTGGCATGCAAGTACACAACACTTCTCTGTGACTGTTGACTCGAGTCACCTTCAGTGCTGCTTTCCCCTGAGTTTGTCACGGGGGTCCGCCGACGATGTCTGAAATTGAATTACATAATTAGAGATTATAAATTGAATTAAATTATCATGTTATATGTGGGGTGCTTGATGCGGATTTAAGGACTGGCAGGAGTTTTGTTGCGACCTATTTTTATATCTAAATCCAAGCTGACATCAGTTAATCTTTTTGCTATAAAATCTTACACTTTCTCTGTTAGATGTCATCTATCCGTCTGTTGTGCAATCTTAGTACCTTATATTCTACAGATTATTTTACTATAAAAACTTACTTCATGCTAATATGTTCCTGCTTGCCATTTATCAGTTCTGTGGAGCTGCCCCTATCATCGCCTCTGCCATGTCTTCTGATATCACTCTTACTTCCCTTCAGCGTCTTCGAGCTACTGTAACTCCTCGATCTATCGTAAGGACTGATAGGTGGCTTCATGTTGGCTTTCCTCTCAAACTGGCTCTCAGTCTCCGAATTGCTGTGTATCTCTGAAATGTTCTGTAGATTCCTCTTGTAGTACTGCTTGGTTCTTGGCGACTCGCTCTTATCTTCTCTGTGCAGATTGGACAGAGAGTAACTCTTGTTGGATAACTCGCTGTGGTCTATTTCATCTAGACCTGTGCTGGAGTTGGATACGGTCTTTCGGAGGGTTCCGTGAGATTTGGACTGCGGGTGGCTCTTTGTCTTGGTGACTGTTTGCTTGATATTGGCATCTGATTCTGGATCCGTGTCACCGAAGAATCGCAGGTTTTTAGCGGGAGAGTTGAGAGGTTTGCTCTTGGACCACCCTCGCCTACTGACTGCCGACTCGTCTTCTGTTGTGATCACGCTTTCTTTCTCTACCTGGAATTTGATTCGGTTATCATTTGTAGTTTCTTCAATATATCTTGATGTGGGTAGGTACTAATATAAAATACTAAAATAATTTTATTGTTTGGAATTTTTTTACCAAAATGCCCATCTATTCTGGTAAAAATCCCAAACATATACTTTCTATCTAATTTCGAAATAGAGCTTGGAATGGATAAGAATGAATAAGAATGAAGAAAAGAAATTAATTTGAGGGATACATAATATGTATATACTTACATAACAAGTAATATATTATATTACTTGCAAATGTTACTGCAGGATATACATACATTGAAATACAGGATATAAATATTGGCCAAAGAACAATAGAACTTCCACCGCGTTATCGAGAATTTCATAGAAAAGGATGTTACCTTGGTGGTTTTGTCCCTCTTCCTGCCGAGTCTGTCCAGGGACTTGAACCAGCTGCCGCTAGAGGGCGGCGCTGTGGGCTGTCTCCTAGGAGGAGACGGAGTTGGACTCGGGGTGGCCAGACGACGCCGCTCGCGGTATCTTTGGGCCTGAAAAGAGATAAAATGATTTCTTAGGGTCCAAAAAAATTGCAGGCAGAAAAAATCAAGTACCTACCTAATATCAAAAAACATATTATTATAATGATTATATTTGTAGATATTTTTTATTTTTGGTAACGGTCCGCCATTTAAGAGGTTCAATTTCTGACGTGGCTGATGGTCTGATTTAAGTGATTTATTGAGAGCTACGTTACTTTCCTTTCCGTAGAAGATATCAAGACAACTGCTAGTCCCTAACTTACTACTTGGGTAAACATCTAGGTGCACATATCAAGTGTAACATTGTGTATAATTTTTCGCCTTAGACACAAGAGTGTCAAGACGTTTCTTAAATTTATGTTTTTCGCCATACAAACTGGTTCAAATAATTCAGACAGCACAGGCAAACTAACACCGCGTTATAGTTCTGTATAATTTGTAAAAATCTCGTAAACAATTGAGGATCACTCACAAACCCACGACCGAGGGCTTCCAGTTTGACGTGGACAAGGTATGATGTGCATCGATTTGCATACAATGCTTGGTGATACATGCCACGACTCTTGGTTCAAAGTTTTGACGTCAAAATGTTAAGTGAATTTAGACCCGTAGGTATTAATAAACACAACTTAAGATTGAGTGTATTTTGAGTGCGAATATAACTGAAAAACACTCAAAACGGTTCTCATTCTTAAGTTTCATTTACCACGGGCCTTAGTTTCACCTAGCTTGAAGAGCATTAATGCCAGTTTTTATTATTTAAGCTACTTACGTAAATGTGAATCTTAGGAGTGCCATCTGGTGACATTGTCAGGAAATACACTTGATGTCGCTTTTTAGATTCATAACAAGAAAAAAATACGCACTAATTCCTTTGGGATTTTCGAATGTCAAAATAAAAAAGTATAAACCTACCAAAAGAACGCTAAATGTGTATCCTTGTGTAGAATACCTACTATATTTTATTATGAATAATTTATAATTCATTTTCGGTACAATTTTTGGTATTGCCTCGTACTAGCTTGCTTTGTAGTCAAGGTAGATAAGTATAATAATAAAATACAACAATGGGTTCCCGTCTACCCGTGCAGACCGTCACACCCCGGGACAAATGCCTACATGTCAGTACATAATTTTTTTCCATCATATCCGCACTACTGAGTAATCAGCACCCAAGTCGGTACCAGCCGGTAACGTGAGCGACCGACAGTAACGCGATACTCATGTCATAGGTATCAAGCTAGTTAGACTCAAGACTTCGGCTGGCGATAATGTTACGTTAACGGATCAATGACACTGTTGCTAATGCAATCTTTGGGTAGGTATTATAATTTATTAATGAATAAGCATCAATTTAATCGTCCACACTAGGTAGGGCCTGTAGTAATTAATTTAACTTAAGGTTGAGAAACATCGTGTGAGCTGTAGATTCTTTGACCGCCTTTTTTATGTCCCATTGCTGGTCTCGGGTCACACTCCACAACCGGGGAAGGCTTGGAGCACACTCCACCACGCTGTTCCTATGCGGGTGAGTGGCAAATCTGTGTCGGACGTTCTCAAACCGCCGAAGGGTCTCCGGTCTCCGACAACAGCCGGTACCAACGGCTTAACGTGCCCTCCAAAGCGCGCATGAAATTGCAACTAGCGATTTATACATCCAGTTGCCGAGCAATGACCAAAATCGCGATAGTAACATATTATTATGTAAATGTAAATTGTTTGTTTTGTAAGCTATCACCTACCTAGAGAGTAATAATTTGAGTTTATCTATCAACAATAGGTAGCTACCTACCTACCTACTATTTGCATACCTTTCCATAGTGGTGAAATATGGCAGGAAACATTTTTATTGTAAGACCTTTAGGTATATACCCATATTGGTGCAAATAAATGATTTGATTTTACTTTATTACTCTAATTTAAAATTACATGCAGGTAGATGTATGAAGTTCTTTGACACTTGTTGCTAAGTTCTGTCCATCCATGTTTTCTTTGCATAAATAGGTATCTATTGGAACAGATGATAATTGTATTGACTCAGATGGCATGTGACTAAACCAAGTATATGGTTTCCTGGTAAACCGAGAATCATTTACGGCATAAATGAGTTATGTCTTGCTTTTTTCGATTTGGAGGAGCATAATATACTTGTATTAAGAAGACGTTATAAATTTATTAACGCCTTTTTAGAGCAAAAGTGAATAAACCTACATCTACATGACTAACAATAAGTAAGTAATGTTAAAACGTAGAAACCTATCTGCTTTGATTTAGTTAAATATACATATAATATGTATATTGTGGTCATCAAAACAAAACAAAAGAATGTAGATGCCTAGATAAATTAAATAGTGTCAATAAATTAGAAGACATCACGTAATCTAAGGCAAAAAATTAATAAATACAACTTAAGATTGATGTTAGGCCTACCTATCTTGAGTGCACAAATAACGGTTTCAAGATGGTCCTCAATCTTGAGTTTCATTTATTAATACCGGCCTTAGAAGATTAGCAGAGTAATTCAAACTATTTTTTTTTAAGTTTTTTTTAAGCGGAAAAATTGTAGCAGACAAAGGCTAAATCCGGAGCACCAAAAACCGGCGAGCATGTATGAAGAACGTAATGTCAGTTGACGAAGCGAAAGAAGTATCTCTGGATCGTAGCAGGTGGAAGTCTATCGTCTCTGCCTACCCTTACCCTGGGAATAGGGCGTGACACTATGTATGTATGTATGATATGATGTAAGTACAAAGCCAGTTATTGCGGCTATTTGACAGTTATCTAAAATACATAAGTTAAATTCTCATCTATATTAACGGACTAACCTATGTATTCATGAAGCCGTCTTGGTATATTATTATGCCTATGCTATGCCTATGTAAGGAAACAAGGAAACTATGCGCATGCAATCTTTATGAAGCGTCAACAACAGGCGTTCTGACGGAGGTAGTGCAGTGAATTTGACGTAAGAAGTATTGTTTATGTGAGCTCTGTGAGACCAGATAATATCGATTATGAATACGGAAATAAGTATTAGTATGGTACATGAATACCTACCACGTGAATCGTACTCAAATATTTAATGAACTTTCAAGATATTTAACCATAAACCATGCTTATCAATGCTCAAGCCTACACGATCAATCGTCAGTTTGATGATATGAGTAAAAGCTTGGTGCATTTCGAAGAACTGTTACCAACAGGCTTGCTCTGTCCTTCAACGGTACAAGAGTTAAGAGACTACCATTGAATTTGTTCTGAGAAACGAAAATTTTGATTTTTAATCATACGAGCGATTGCCATCTATCCTTTTGTTTTATATGTTCCTGGTACGTGAGTTTCCAGGTGGTCTGATCGTTTCAGATGAAAAGCTATTTATTTATTACTTATCTTATAATTATATCATTTCAGGGTTACCTATAACATAACAAGGATTTATCATAACTTATGTGAACACAAAAGCATGCAACATGATTATTAAAATGCGATAAAGAAAATTGATTAAAACAACGTACCTCCCAGGCTCCCTACTAAAGCTTGTGTTGACACTAAGTATACCCCAATTATTATGTTAAATAAATTATAAACATATTATGTACCTATTATTAAAATATTATTATTAAAGAAAATTATTGCACATATTATTAACACTTAACTACGTTTTTGTTGGTAGGTTATAGGTATCTACCGAGTTGGTAACAGACATGAGGTATTTTGGAAACCTGCCAAATAGACAAACGAAATAATGTAATTCGACAAACGGTGTTGACTTAGCTTGTCGGAGCCAAGGAACTGTCGCCATTTTCAGGGTTCCGTTCGCAGAGAGTAAAATCGGGAACCCTGTTAGGTTCTAAGGCCCGTATTAATAAACACAGATTAAAATTGAGTGTATCTTGAGTGCATAAATATGAAAAATGCGTACTCAAGATGGTCTCAAGATGGTTCTCAATCCTAAGTTCCATTTATTGAAACGACCCTAAGACTCTGTTAATGTGGTATAGTCAGCAGACATCTCGTTAACCGTGACGGCTAGACAGTTCCGATTTTCTCATACTGCTTAAAATGCTTAAAATATATATTACACCCGCTATAACAATAAATACCTACTAAAAGAAAAATCAAGAGAGATCCCGTGACCCGTGACTTTTTTTATGTAGTTGTACGGAACTCGTCATGCGCGGATCCGACTCGCACTTGGCCGGCTTTTGTTTTAGCGACATGTCTAAGTAAACATCCTATGGAGTTCTGAGATGGCGATGGTCGATGCACTAATATGCCGAGATAAAATCGTGATACATTGCCAAAACGATGTTGAGCATTTTAAGAGAATACTTAACATAAGTACAATTTTTGTCCTTTTGTACAAACTTTTTCATTTAAAACATTTATCCTGACGAAACTAAATTAATCATCTGTTATAATCTAGTATTTTCTTGGCAAAAGGAGTGTAGGTCGCCCTCCGACCAAGCGGAGTGATGAGCTGAGGAAGACAGCGGGGAACCGCTGGATTCACAGGGCACAGAACCGGACGGAGCGGCGCCATCTAAGGGAGGCCTTTGTTCAGCAGTGGACAATAAGAGGCTAAGACAACTATTAAGGCATATAACAGGTAAGAAGGTTTACCAACGTCACAGTCAGCAAGTGATATTTCTCTTTGTTTCAGAAAAACCCTTCAGTAAAACAACTGTCCAACTCGGTCCATTTGTAAATAAATTAAAGTTATTTCGAGGTGTATGCTCATTGCCCACGATTGCCATTCGAAACTGTGTATGGAATGGAGGGAAGGTCGTAGACCATATGGTTGGCGGACTCGCCGGCCTTGTCAGTTGCCGGTTGCACCACGGAAGAAAGAGACAAGCAGGAAGTGGCGAAGACGTTTGGGTGTGTGGCTCGAATAAGACTTCGTGGGCATGAGTGACTGAAACGTGATTGGCTATTATGGATTGACTGAATTCGCTGTATTGACTAAGCTTGACTAGTTTGGAGGTACTACACTCGTCAGACCTAACAAATACTACGCTGACATGGGCGTACTCAAACCAGTCAGGCTCGTCATCGTCATACTGTCGCCAACAAGATTTTAGGTACCTTCACTAAATTATTCGATAGTTGTCTTAGGCCTAGATTAATACTACACACACATGTAACTTAAGTTGCGATATGTATCTTCTATGTAACAAGAACTAGGTATTAAAAAGATGCATTCATAAATAAATAATAATATTAATATGTTGTTGACAGGTTAATAGGTATCAGTTATTGTTCCTTTTAAACCAATCATGAAACGTGTAAAATTGTCACGCTTTATTAAATATTAAAAGTTTAAGGGCACTTCTTGAATTTTTTTATGCCTCAGTTCCGTGAATTAACGGATCTTTTAATTTTGAGGTTATCTTTCGACAGTAATCTCGCTGTTATAAAGATGATGGATTAGTTTAAGGGTGTCAGGAGGTAAATTTTTTTGGAAAATCTCTAGTCGCCTGAAGTTTAATGGTGATGTTTTTATAAAGGGTCATTGACATTTACAAGATGTTTTAATTTGATCTCTTTAATAAACATTTTAATCTTTAGATACCTACTTAGTTGGAAGAACCTTGGTTGAGGGCAGGTTTTATTTGAGAGGTCACATGAAAATATATTCTGGGCTGTAGGTAGAAGGAACGAAAACAACGGAAAAAATCAAATAAATGCAGGTAACAACTTACTTTTTTAAACATTAATAACTTCGTTTATTTCTCATGGTACACAAGTTGATAAAGACACTTAATAAAATACCTATGTATTACCTACCTACCTACTTATGGTAATATTTTTTAGTACGTGCATAATTATTTCTTTTTTTTCCTACTTTCATACAAGTACATATCTAATAACTTAAGTATTCTCCTTAATATCTCGCAGACAAAGACAAATTGAATCTTCCTACAATGTCATACATTATAATATATGTATGAATGAATGGCAAATTGTAGAGTTTACCGTATATATGGGAGTGTGGGCTGGTTGAGTCACAACTATAGCTATCTGTACGCACTAACAAAGACGAAGCTTTAATTAATAATAATTGAAGATATTATGGTTAATATTTTTGAAGAAGTAATAAGAGAGCATAAGAATGTATGTAGATACGTACCTATACATATATTAATACCTATGCTTAGCAAATTAATCTATAAACAAAAAAATGTTGGGTCTCATCTCACGTGGTAGTGGCGTAAGTTAGTTTAAAAATAAATAAAATAGTCAAAATAGCAGTCATTGACAATTTATCTACTTAACAAATCGTCAATGACATCATAAATAATGAAGGTAGGTACCTATTGTTAGGTGGAATTTCAGGTACCCATGCGCTGGAATTTCAGAGTTGGCAACTAACACACAGCTCAGAAATATACAAAAGTTTTTTAATTATTATTATCAATATATTATTTCTATTATTATGTTGCGAAACTATACAAGATTTTTATATTTTAACGGGGTAAACTCTTAGGTACATACCTATTTATACGTATAACAGGTTTCAACAACATCGATATCTATGTAGACGACAATTAGATGGCCAGTGTTAACTGCTTTGGCATTTCCTAGCAGGTCAGTTGGCCAACAAGAGTACCGCTGGGATCCTTTTAGGCCAATAGGTCTAAAACAAAGCCTAGTAAGCAAAAGGTTGATTTATGTTATTGAATTAGATGTTTATTTTATTTATAAGCGACAAAAGTGTGGTTATTATTGTTTTAGGTTTTGTTATACCTAACAAATATTCATTGCCTACAATTTTGTTCTCAAATAAGGCCCCACTGTTTAACGCTGCATTTATGTCCTCATATCATATAATATACCTCATATATCTCAAAGCGTTGTAATCAAAGATTGCTCTTCCGTCATTATCCTTTAAGGATTGCCTTTTTAACACTACCTGACGTCAATAAATCACTCAGCAAGCAGCTTCATCGCCGATATGTAAGTAGAATGTCTGCTTGTTCAGTTCAACAGCCTCCGGGGTCAATGTCATGTGATGACGTGTTGACGTCTTGTCGCCTCTGATGTCATACCAGCGGAGGTTAGCGATAAGCGAATGTTGCATGGATAGCCACAACCCTTTCTATGTTCAACTACCTGGCTCGGGTCCATACAACTCGCTAAGGCTTGAAGCATACTGCTCCAATGCTGGCTGGTGGAGACGGGTTAGTGGCCAACCCGTGTCGAATGTTCTCAAACCAACCAGAGGGCGTCTAGGGGAAGGGTAGAATAGAGGATAACTAGGTTTCACAACTGCTATCTTTCAATAATGGTCATGATCGACAGCTTTACGTGCCCTCCAAAGCA
>DWBH01000171.1:0-14809 GCA_018230765.1 Ernsta delagoae
TCCGTGCGTCATCTCGCGGCAGCTGCGCGTCTCTCACGGCTGCGTCTCCAAGATCCTCAACAGGTACCAGGTGAGCATCACACACTTCTTCTTCTTCCACTAAACAGAAAAATATAAATGAGCTGTAGGTAATATTTGTTAATACCCTATGACTTAAATAAAATAGTGGGCTAACTTGTAGAAAAGGAAGTAGTGAGTTGTTCATGGCACAAAATGAGAAAAGGCAGAAGTAGTGGTTGTAGGAGTAAGTATCGCAATACAGGGGATACGTACTCACACCTACTATATTCTTGAGATAAGTACTTTTTTTATTAATTTATTACACGGACCTAAGTATGAAAGATTAGCAAATTCCAAAGTTTAAGCAATTATATCAAAAAGATTGAAATTTCTAGTTTAAGGTTCATAATTCCTACAAATATTGTTCTTGAACAAATTTAATAAATCTTTTTCAGTTTAATTTTTTAACGTTTTAGAAAGCTTGTTTTCTTCGTCCTACTATGTACAGTATAAGTTTCAATAAAGTTCCTTTAAACAAAGTTGCAACTAATTAGGTCTACTTACTGATAAAATAAGTATTCATTGCTTGTGATTTCTCAATATCTATTTCAGAATGTAATTCCAATTCTAAACGAAGCAACGCTATTTACCTCATTTTATTCAAGTTGATCACTTTTTAATGGCTCTAGTTCAAATTTAGGGTCAGTTTCTACAGCAAAGGTTCCTAAATTAGGTACATTAGCGTCGGAACAACTAATGAGCCAAAAAGTTTTCAACAAGAACAATTACGACCTTGCTTTCGATTCTTTAGCTTCAACACCTTTCCAGACGAAAGCTCTTTTTTATTAATAGTAAATAATAACCAGCTTTGACGTTTTCCTTTCTAATTCCTACTCATGTTATATACAGTGTAATGTAAACCTTACCTTACCACCTTAAATGTCAAAATAACTAAAATCTATATAATAAGCAATAGTTAATTGCTACCACAAGTGAAGCCGTTTCATTCCATTCTTCGTTCGAACTTAGTTGTTTGTCTTTGATTGCTAGACACCAAGTACTCGCAAATTTTATCTATTGACATGAGGTGTTTATAGCTATTGAATGCTATCGTATCACCTTAAAACAACAAACAATCGCCATTGAACCCTGCGCATCGGAGCCTGAAGGTCCGTTTTCACCACTCCCATCGCCAAACACCACAATGGTGGCGATTGTTTTGCCCAGGAAACTGTTTTCCACGCTTCATGAGTAGGTAGTAGTAATAGGTACTTTTGCATCCTCCAATATATTCACACCTATACATTATTTACCCTTGTTCTTCCTGCAGATGTGAAAATTACGCATTTGAAATATTATAAGGGGATTTTATACATTTTTTAGTTACATTTTTACGACCTACTCTTAAATGTTTAGGTTTAGGATATACATTCCTGTACCTTACGTAAGGTTAGGTTCTTGTAAAGCTATAAATTACTAAGCTCTGAATTAAAGCAAGGTATATTGATAGGCACATACTTATTAGAAGTTGACCTTATTCTTTTTCCAAATTATACTTAATCAGAACACCTAAAACTCCACATGACTCCAGCTTTAAAGGTAACTCGCAAACACCTTTACAGTTTAAGTTACTCGTATGACACACTTAAGAATATATAAATATAATATATTTTGTTCAGGAGACGGGGTCAATAAGACCGGGAGTGATCGGTGGATCCAAGCCAAGGGTCGCTACGCCGGAGGTGGAAGCTCGAATTGAGGAACTCAAGAGGCAAAACCCTGGAATATTCTCCTGGGAAATACGAGAAAAATTAATAAAGGTAAATTATATTATTTAACGAAAATAAAGATACCCATACTAAACAATGAGTATAATAGCAAAATCTATTTAGCTGATACTCACTCAACTAAAATCGTCGTTAACGAGAATTTACAGTGGAATCGCACTTAGTGGAATGGCCATAACTATAATATACTCATAATAAGTAAAATTTGTTCTGAATTTAATCTATTGAATTTTTAGAAATTCAAAATAGACATGTCTTACACAGGCATCTCATCAATCATTAAAATCAAATAATATGCAGGCAAGAAATTACATGACAGTCATCGAGAATGAAAATCCTTCCTTGTTTTATGTTCATTAATTTAGCAAATCCAGTAGATATCATGACTCACAGCTTATTCTTGTCAAACATGGACTATTACAGTTCATCAAAAATGGCAAATTTATAAGTACCTAACTAACACGAAACGCCAATGAATATAAATCGTGACTGGATTCGTCGACAAAATGTTTGCAAAAACTCATTGTAAAAAGTAATATTAGAGCTTGTTGAAAATATTCACCTAATCAAATATATCTTATATTTGATCATCTGACGTCACGTGTCTCAGCGAAAGAAGTACAAATCTTTATTCGACCTGAAGAACCAGTAGGTATCCTAATACGAGTAGGATAGTGATAATAAATTTTCACATTCAACCGGACAGAGTGGACCATCTAACAGAGACCTAGACCCAATAGAGGATGTCTGAAAATATAATTATGTAGATATTGCGTTTAGGTATAATATGAATAAAATACTCATCCCATTTTAAATGTTAGGTATATGATATAACAGGTATGTCTATCTGTATTTAAATTACAAATTGTTTTACTAAACGTTTATTCCACATGCCTGTTACCAACTACGAACACAAATTAACAGAAATAACACCATCAAAACTTGCTATCTACTGATTATAAATTCTCAACACGGTTTAAATATTTCATTACGTAAGTAGTTGTTCACCTGAAATTAAACTTCTCTTCAAACATCCTTTATATTCGCGGTAGATGTTCAGATGAACTCCGAACAAAACAACTCAGCACAGGTAAATTTAATTAAGGTCTCTACACTCTCTACATTTCGCTTTCTAGATTTTTACAAAAAAACTAACACGCGTCCAATGTAAATATGTAGCAAAGTTACAGAACTTTGATCTCTGGCAGTGTTAGGTAGGTACAGTTAGTTAGATTCAGATTCAAAATGTTAATCACTTTGCTTAAAATATAAATGTTCGGAGACGTTTTTAGTCCCCACCTAAAACGTCATTAACGCAATGCAGTAAAATAATTTTATTCATAAGATTCATAAAATGATTCGTTCAATAGTTTAAACTTAAATGAACCTATGATTATGGTGAAATTTAAAGTAAAATCAATTGTTTACAGGAAGGTGTATCGGACCCGCCAAGTATATCATCCATCTCACGGCTACTGCGAGGGGGTGCGAGGGACCCTGATGGAAAGAAAGACTACAGCATAGACGGCATACTTGGAGGTGAGTCAAAATATTCATCCTGTCAATATAGGTACATGTAAATCGAAAAGGAAGTAGGTAAAATTGGAAATTGCACTTCTAATATTAAAGAGAACTATATAAGTGAAGAATAACAAGGCAAAAAAATAAAAATCTTAACACCTTAGTCGTTAATAAATTGAATAATATGTAGCTCACATTATTAATTCTTCTTAATTAACGCCGAGTGTCGAAAAAACCGATTGAATAAATCTTTTATAGACTCAGCTAGTTAGTTGTAAACAAGGTAAAGAATGCTACCTGAACTTCCTAAATTACGGAGAAATCTAAAATATTTTTAACCCTAAGCACTTATAAGGCGGAATGCGAAGCGGTGTTATTTCAATGTACCTACTAAATGTTTAAATAAATTACAGGCCTATATTTACGACGGTCCCGAATCGATGCAAACATTGCACAATACACCGGCTATTTGCAATGTAATGGCGGCAACCTGTCAGCCTTTCTCACGGCCGCTTAAAAAAATCAATTTCCGCACACAAATCTTACATCGTCATTGTCGACGCTTGAAATATTGAAGTTTGTTCTCTAGGCGTCAAAGGGCGGTGTTGTTTGGCGGCGCGCATAGACGCGACCACGGAAGAAAGATCTAGAGGAAAAGCAGAAATGACAGACAGTGACTAGTTTTAGTATATACGATATATAGTACGATACCAATTAGTAAAAGTGACGCAATGTTTCTTTCACGACCACTCGTAACATCATCAACTCATCAATAACCCACTTTTGGGCATGACTATTCTCTCAAAAAGAAAAGGCGTGGCTAAGTCCAGGTTCGCGGATTTCTCATAAAGTATTATGTGAAATTGGAATGCATCTGCCCATACAAAGATAATGTAGAGGCCTTTCTTGTTTATCTGTTCTATGTCATTTCGTGTGCAAAGTTGTGCGAAGCGACAAAGCAAGCCGGGGTCGCCCGCAGTGCATCTCGATAGTGCTGAAAACAGGCACAATTGAGGCGACATGTTTTGCTAGTTGTGCCATTGTTGCATTATTCCGTGGTTATGTTTATTGGCAGCTGAGTGCTTTTATCTGCGCCGAAACATCCGTGTACCTGTTGCAAGGACTTTGTGGGGTTGCCGCAATCTGTGATGAAAATATGTTACCTACGTCTGATATGAATAAACTGTTCTAAGCTTATCAATTTCATAGAAGTAGATTTAGAATATATATACTCTACGTTGAGTATGTAGGTAGGTACCTAAGAAATATTTATATTGAAATTAAAAGTAAATTGTGACTACAGTTCTTTACTAAGGTACGCATACCTACATAATAAACACAGCCGACCTTTAGTATTTTCAAGTGTTTTGATAAATAAATAGCCGAAACGTTTGACATCTATGTAATAAGTTGATAGTATTGATACCTAATTTTCCTTATTATTATGTAAATATTTTATAACAAGAGGAAGAGATGTTTACTCTCACGTAGATCAAAATCAAAATCTTACTTATCCGTTCCCGCACAGGCGGTGTCTGTTTGAGAATTGAAGCAAACGACAAAGCACCCGCAGCGCGACACGATAAAGCTAAGAAATTCACAATTGAAGGAATAATAATATACGACTTGTTGTGACTTTGTTGTATTATTCCATCGTTCACGTTGAACTCTCAATAGTAGATACTTTAGAAATGCCGATCAATAGACAAATTTTAATCGATCCTAACTCTATTTTATGTACCTACCTACTTAAGGATTTATTCCATGATTTCAAAAATGTAACTATCATAACTCGAAACATGCTTGAAATTCGCCAAAAATGTTTTGTTTTCTTTATTCACGCTTATACCTACAAAGAATAGTTTGCAAATACTTAGCTAACCGGCAGTCCCAAGTAGTAACTATCTACATTTACGCAAAACGTCATTAAGATGTTAGAAACCGCGTATTTATTATATAGCCATAGCACGACAGGTGACCATGATAAAACAAGTGGTCCACTTTCACGTCGCAAGAACAATACAAAAAGTGTATGCGATAAAATCTCGCATTTGTTTAATAGCATCGCTCGTTAGAATCAACTAATGTCACGCGGTTGCGGGGGACTATTACGGACTACCGCGACGCACATTCTCCACTCATACTCGTATGTATGTATTAACTCTTATTTCCATCAGATTACATGCCACCATCACGCCACACAAAAAACATAGGCAGCGGTTA
Organism: Ernsta delagoae; assembly: GCA_018230765.1. NCBI lineage: Eukaryota > Metazoa > Arthropoda > Insecta > Lepidoptera > Hesperiidae > Ernsta > Ernsta delagoae. Next base: position 5,532 of record DWBH01000171.1, read on the forward strand.
TGTATCGTTCTTTGCTTTTGTTTTAACTTGTGGTGAGGCCTGTTGTGTGTGTAGTTAGGTAGGTACTTACGTAGTAGGGACTGCACGGGTTTAATGGTTTACTACTTACATTGAATTCCCAAAATTTCAATTGTACATGAGTCTATAGTTCATGAAGATCAAATACACCCTCCAACACAAGATCAGGTACACCCAAATTTACTCTATTCGTGCTCATCAATCTAGGCACTTATCAAAACTTCGGTTTAGTTATTAGGCAAGTAGGTAGTGTCGCTGATTTATTAGATCAAGAGGCTAATCAAAAATAATATCACAGTACACGTCAGTAACTTATATACGTACTTGGATACCATACCTTACATATGTTACTAAACTACCAAATTATTCTACAAAGGCATACCCTGCCGCGTGCATTCCATCTACCTAAATATTGCCAACATAGTTGCAAACTCTCAAACTTTAACGTTTATGCTAAGGATAATAACTACAGTGATGATACCTGGAATTTTACTTCACAGTTCACACAAATACGTCATATGTACATACGTCTAGAACCTACATATTTTATGTGCATTGGGCAAAATCTCTTTACAGACCATGGTTTATCGATCTCTAACTAAATGCCGTACCAGTTTCAACTGTCTCTCCTTGTCTATGACATAACAGTAGCCAATGTTAGTTAAATCAAAGTAAATCGTACATTAACTAATGGCGTGCCACATTGTCCTAACAGCCCCAACTATTGGTTTAGCGAAAGAAACAAACATCGCAATCCACAAACCGGCGGCGCACGCCCACCGAAGCGACGCAACGTGCTAATCCGGCCATCTGTTAACATCAGAACGAACCGCTGAAACAAAGGCGGCCCGACCGTTTTAATGAACCCAGATTATGAAGGTGTTAAACCGCCGCCGCCGCTCTTTCAACTTCCAAATTATGACTTTCGACGCGAGATCCCTTCACGGGGTCACATTTCGGCAATCGCCAAAGTACACCGTGCCCTTTCACGCGTGAACACACCGCATAAGCCTCTCGCATCCCCAAACATAAAAATCCCTCAGTTTCTTTAGCGCTTATTCGAAACAAGAAACGATGTGAACTTTATGAGCACGCTTTAAGATCTTAAGCCGTTTTTTCGTACGCAGACTCATTTAGCTCCATACGTTATGAAGGCAACAAAAAGACAAAATAACTCGTGTCGAGCCTGCGAGGGAATTCAAGCAATGTAAATCATTTTATTACAATACGTTTTTTGTACAATGAGTGCTTTGTCTTTTAATTACAAATTATGTAGGTATAAATTTAACTTGTAATTAAATACATTTATAATTAGAGCTTTATGGTTTGTAGTCATTGCTGCTAATTTTGAAAACGGTGGGTAAGTAATAAAACTTTCGAACTGAAAAATTAAGATACCTATTATAATATCTTTTTATCGTTTCGTCATTGCGTTATATTAAGATGAAACACTAAATTTCAGTCAAGAAATAAATATTCCAAATGACAACGCAATGCTTTACAACGGCAAGAAAGAATGTCTGATATCAAAATATTAAAATCTTGCGTGTAACAACGAGGGCACCTCACGCAAAGCCATCACCGCCCGCTAACTCTCTTATTCTCTTAATAACTAAATACCATTCAGACGTGTACATCTAAAGCTCCACAAACGAAAGCTAAACGAAGTCAAGCGCATTAGGGCCGCGTTGTCGTTTTACATGTCATAAATCCAGTCCGCGACACCAAAATATTGAATGGTGCCAAAATGTCACCCGAACGGCAAACACGCCGACAAAGGGACCGCCACATTGGGTGTTCCTTATTCCGAACTGAGCCCCTACTTTTTCATTTCATTCAATTTTGACTTCTTTCAAAAGGCTATTAATATAAGCCGCATTTTTTAAAATCCATTTTGGGGCCAAAGCCGCGTAGCTATTGTTACGCAAGTTTTTTAATCTGTTTCCGTAGGATCATCGGTAGCGGTACCGATTTATAAATGAGACCGCTCGCGCCGCAACCCCGGATCGACGATTCCTCATATAGGCGAATTATAACGTGATATGGGTTTTTGGGAAAAAAAACTCGCCGTTAATAAATTACCTACGCGTGTTTAAAAAACAGATGAAGACAAATTGGTACAATGGGACGTCAAATAAATTATATCTTGGCATTAAGAAGACAGATTTTTTAGAAAACTACGAACGAATGTCGAGATTATACCAGAGTTGTTCAAATTACATAATGACGTTTTTCAACATACTTATGACGTTTTTCTTCGCTCCTGTAAAAGTAATTAATATTACTTTTCCTGGGAGAGAATAATATTTTACTATTTCTTTGAACTAAAATTTAACATAACATGTAGGTAATCAAGAAAACATTACCTATTTTTGTGTAGCTACAAACTGTATGCGTTCTTTGTTAGTTTAATAACATGTTTAGTAGGTACTGTCGCGCAATAAATTACAAATAAAGCGACAGCAAATACTTAGGTAAAAAAATTCACTATGTTTTCCTTTATCTAATTTCAGGACGTGGATCTGATTCATCAGACATCGAGTCAGAGCCAGGATTAACACTGAAAAGGAAACAACGGAGGTCGCGAACTACCTTTACTGGAGAACAATTAGATGCTTTGGAAAGAGCCTTCCATAGAACCCAATACCCCGATGTGTATACGAGAGAAGAACTGGCGTTGCAAACTGGACTAACAGAAGCAAGAATTCAAGTAAGTTTTGTAGATTCCCATTAAAAGACGCCAATTCTTATAAGACATTTCTTGTGTTCTTGTTAAAGTATAAAAAGCTAAGTACGAGTACACCAGCCAGGTATACCAACTTATTTTTAGTAAAGTATGTATTTAGTATACTTATTTAAATGTGTTAAGTTTTAAAGGATACGGATATTAGGGACGAAAGATTGTTCCAAAGACAATCATTAAGTATATTATAAAAAGAAAACAAATTTGGTAAATTTGTGATTTTGGGCATAATAGATTCTGTCCTTTACGACGTCTGCAATGACTAACGCAATCTTTAAACTATGAAGTCGATCACTATTTCAATTGATATACTTTAATAAGATAAGATGTAGAAATATTTCACAAACATTAGTATAAAATTTATTTTCTTCTATTTCAGGTTTGGTTTTCGAACCGTAGAGCTCGACTGCGAAAACACACCGGGTCAAATTCATCACCATCTCTAGCAAGCTACTCTGCTCTTCCAATGCCTCAAATACCTTGTCCGTATCCAGCTAGTGAGATACCCTCACTCTCTCAGCATCACCCCCAACATCCTGATGCTTGGCATCATCAAAAATATGCAAATTATAACCAACTTATGGCACAATCGCAACATCTAAATCAAGCTTTTCAGAGCGCTACTTTCCCTAGCACCTCTAGTTCTACGTTTAGCCACTTAGTTACTGGCGCTAGTGGACCTCCTCCACATAGCCAATTGTTGGACACTAGCATCCCAAGAAATGACTACGCACGTTATCCCAGTAATGATGCATATAACAAAACTATTAACTACTTGCCCAAAGATGACACAGATGATAAAGTTATCGCGGAAGAAGTCATAGAACCTAGAGACGATACCTTTACAAAACCGAATGCACCCGATTACAAAGAGTTACCAAATAATGACTATCCAAAAGTTCCTGCTGATTATTCTAAAGTAGCTGTTGACCCCTCGACATCTAATTGGAGTCCTTCACATAACACGATTAACATGAATCTTTCCGGGATATCCAGTGAATATAAGTACATTAATGATCCATACTCCTTTACTAATATAAGTGACCCTCTCGCTCAGCATAATTATCCAAACCCTCCCAATGTACCTAATAAATATTGGCTTTGACGAACTTATTTAAAATTAGTTAAGATTTGTTTTATAATACATAGACTATTAAATTTATTTATATTATTGTATGATTACGCTAATTATTATTTTTACGTGTACACTGAGAAAAATTACCTCTATTGTGCATTCCACTTAATTATACATATTTTTAAACCAAACAGCTTATGTATAGAAAAGTCACTAGTACATACATTGATAAGTAACTCTACTTTGTTTTATTTACTTTAATGTCACTAAAAGTTAATAAAACTCAGGTCAGTAAATAGTATAGCTCATCATTTAATATTCTAGGGCAGTACAAAGTTCGCCGGGTCAGCTAGAATTCTAATAAATTTACTATCACACTCCTTATATCTGTATCTGTACCGACATTTACTACAAATTTTAAATTTATTGTAAAGCAAGCAAGTAAAGTAAGGTAAGCTATCTTTACGATCGGTAGTGAAAAGATATACAGTATATAAATACTTAATGGGTAGGTACATAACTATGATAATTTTTCTAAGTCAATTGGTTCTGTGTGATTTTACAATACAATTTTTTTCAAGAATACGAGTATTATTAAAAATCATTTAAAACAATTCACAGTACTCGTACTAATCATGTTTTCAATAACTCAACAACCTAGCTTCTCTATGTACTTAATCCTCTATCTCCGACTATTTATTTAAAGTGGTTTATGTGTCAGTACCTATAGTTAAAGTGTAAAGGAGGTATATAAAGAACAGAAACACAAAGTTATTAATGCTTTACTTATCCTTTATTAGTAATTTACAAAGTTTCACTCAGGGTTATTATTATTATAGAATAAATATTTTTGATCAAAATGCTATTCATACAAACCTAATTTCTATCTATCATCTATATCACGTTGATTACAAAAAAATATTATTGTGCTGTTATATCAATAACTGACGCTCCGCTTTCAACAGGCACGGTTATATCAGAAGGCACATCAGTTTGTGACGAAGAAATGGCAGCTTGCGTAGGAACAGTCACAGAATCAGAAGGAGTATTCACTGTTTCCTGTGTTGTAATTACTTCTTGGGCTGGAGTTATAATATCCGTAGCTCCCGCGTTAGCAACCTCTACAGGCCCCTGACTTTCAACGGGTAGTAAAACAGTTGTCTGGCTTTCAATGTTTACGTCTGTTGGAACAACATCAGCAATGGGTGTTTCTTCAGTGACACCACCGCTCTGAGCTAAAGTAGTATAGGTTACAACATCTGAATTTGACGTAACTGATTGGCTGGAAGCTCCAACACTTGACGTTCCAGTATTGGAACTAAGTAATGTCGTTAGATCATTAACGGCAACAGTAGCTTCAGTTGTTATATTTAAGTCTTCAGTTGTGCTCCCTGAAGTGTCAACTAAACCTTCACCAGCAACTGTTGTTACAGATACAGAACTAGAAACATCATTGAGAGGGGCTGTGGAAGAATAAGTATTGGTGGATTCAGACTGTACGTTTATCAAATCACTGCTTCCCAATACAGCAGAAATACTGCTATTACTTTCATCGGTTTCTGTGTTAGAACTAGTCTGAGACAATGTAATGTCACTTACAGAATTTGGACTTGATGTGACAGATTGACTAGCAAGTCCAGTGTTTGAAGACCCAACATTTAGGTTCGTTTCTGTTGATGAATTATCATTGGTATTTATACTTTCACTCACTATATTTTCGCTATCAACAACTAAGCCATCCGTGCTTACAGTTGTTACAGAAGCCAAAATTGGATCGTTACCAGTACTTCCTGTGCTAGACTCGGTTACCATTGAGACGACATCGGTATTCGTAAGTCCAGATTGAATATTGGTCGAAACACTGCTTTCAGATATAGAAATATTGATGTCGCTTTCGGTCTCACTCTTTAAGTTACTTACTGCTTCAGCAACATTTGTTTGATCAGTATTTACAACTGTAGGTACGGTTTCCAGATTATTTGTACTCTCAGTTGGAACGTTTCCATTACTTTCGGCATCATTTATGTTTGTTGATAATGTGTTATTAGCTTTCTCAGAAGCTGTTGTATCAATTGTGACAGAATTGACATCAAGAGTTTCTGCAGCAATGTTATTGTTATTATTTAATATGGTATTATCTGTAATTTGCTCTACGTTATTTGTTGATACTACATTTGAAACAGAACTTGATGGACCACCTAGGTTAGTTGTACTTGTTACTTCATTAATTGGCAATACAGTTCCGACAGTCTGTCTTTCGATAATGTTATTAATTAATAAACCATCTCCTTCAGTATTTGATATTGTTGAATCACTTAATGACTGACCATTCCCTGTAGTTAAAGTTGGGTTAGATACAAAAATAGATGGTTCAGTTGTATAAATTTGATTTACTGTAGTTTCGATATTTAGGAGACCATTAACTACAGCATTATTAGCAGCCAAGCTCGGATTAGCTTGGCTTTCTGCTCCGATTGATTGTTGGATAGACTGATTGTTATCTTGTGCTGAGCCAGTTGAAGATTGGCCAACACTTAAAATAACACCCGATGACTCGGAGTTTTTAACTCCGTCAACAGAGTTGGTCACAGTAGCAGCATCAGTAGGATAGACACCTACAACATCTTGACCAGCTAAAATGTTATCATTTAAGGATGTGCCCGATACATCAATATTCCCAGGATGAGCCAAAGACGGGCTGGAGGTATTTGGTAAGCTGATGGAACTACTGGAAGAATCAGTTCCAGTTACTGCGGCATTCACAGATAGTCCACTTACATCACTTTGACTACTGCCTAAATTACCGGCTGCACTGTTTAATTCAAGGGATCCACCAGAGAGATCTGAATTATTCAAAGAAGAGGCCGACGTATTTGGTGAATTTGTGCTAGATGAATCTGTCCCAGTTACTGCGCTATTTGCAGATAATCCACTTACATCGACTTGACTGTCACCAATACTACCGGCTGCAACGTTACCATCTAAGGAACCCGCAGACAGGTCAAGATTATTCAAAGTGGGGCCTGAAGTATTCGGTGATTTGATAGTGGATGGATCAGTTCCAGTTCCAGCATTATTTTTCTGCTCTAAATCATCACCGCCAACATGACCGGCTGCGCCATTTACATCTACAGTTCCAGAAGCAGTATTTTGTGAGCTCACACTGGATGAATCAGTTCCAGTTGCTGCACTATTTGTAAATAATCCATTTACATCACCTCGATCGCTGCCAACATTACCAGCTTCTCCATTAACAGTCGAGGCTCCGCCAACACTACCGCCAGCGCTGTTGACATCCACGGAACCAGAAGACAGATTTTGACTGTTTAAAGACGTACCAGCAGTATTTTGAGAGCTTACACTAGACGAATCAGTTCCAGTTGCTGCACTATTTGTAAATAATCCATTTACATCACCTTGATCGCTGCCAACATTACCAGCTTCTCCATTAACAGTCGAGGATCCGTCAATACTACCGCCCGCGCTGTTGACATCCACGGATCCAGAAGACATATTTGGACTGTTCGAAGAAGTACCAGCAGTGTTTTGTGAGCTTACACTAGACGAATCAGTTCCAGTTGCTGCACTGTTTGTAAATAATCCACTTACATCATCTTGACCGCTGCCAACATTACCAGCTGCTCCATTAACATTGGAGGATCCACCAACAATACCGGCTGCACCGTTAACGTCCGAAAATGTACCAGACAAATCAGGATTATTCAAAGAAGAACCAGTAGGATTTCGTGAGCTCATGCTGGATGAATCAATCCCAGTTACTACACTATTTGTTGATAATACACTTACGTCACCTTGACCACCGCCAACAATAGCAGCTGCTCCAATGACGTCCGATGATCCACCAACACTACTGGCTGCACCGTTATCATCCAGTGATCCGACAGACAGATCAGGTTTATTCAAAGAAGAATCAGAAGTACTTGGTGAGCTCATGCTGGCTGAATCAGTGCCAGTTACTGCACTATTTGTAGGTAATGCACTTACATCACCTCGACCATTGCCAACATTACTAGCTGCTCCGTTAACATTCAAGGATCCACCAACACTACCAGCTGCACCGTTAATATCTATAAATCCACCAGACAAATCAGGATTATTCAAAGAAGAGCCAGAAGGATTTTGTGAGTTCATGCTGGACGAATCAGTCCCAGTTAGTACACTGCTTGTGGATAATCCACTTATAACACCTTGACCACTTCCAACATCACCAGCTGCACCATTTCCACTCCAGGATCCACCGGACAGGTCAGGATTATTCAAAGAAGAACCAGAAGGATTTGCAGAGTTCATGCTAGGTGAATCAGTTCCAGTTACCGCACTATTTGAGGATAATCCATTTACATTACGGGATGGACTAATAGGGGATGGCTGTCCAGATCCTGTAGACGAGGGTACGTTCGAACCATTTGAACCGCTTGCGGGCTGTGGTTGGCCTGGATTATTTAAATTTTGATTGCCTGTATACCAGCTGGGAATGATGTTCGATAAAAATTTACCGATTTCCTGTAAGAAAGTTCTCTTTTCCTCAATGTTTTGCTTTGCAACTGATGCCCATGGAAGTGATATGTTATTTAACAATTGTGTATCATTTTTTAACTCTTCTATGTCTTCTTCTAATTTAACTCGTATTTTTTGGATTTGTGCAGCATTCACATGGCTTAATAATAAGTTTCTGAAGGAATCCACTGATGCCGGATCGTTCTGTATCTTAGTTTGAATTAATTTCAGAATTGCCTTTCGTCGCTCACTCTTAGTGCTGTTTGAATTTATACCCATTTCTTCACTAAGATACCGCTGTATGGCAGCTTGTTTCTCTAATTTCGTACTTGTCACTGTTAATCCATACTTATTATATACGTGAGCCTTCCAAATATCCTCCATTTCCACTGAATCTTCTTCTTCACTTTCCAGATAACTGTCCTCAGCTGATTCCTTTTGCTGTTTTTGTATTTCTTCTAGCTGTTTGCGTATTTTGTCCTGTCGCTTTCTTGCTTCTTTTTCTTTTTTTTCTTCTAACTTTCGCTTTTCTTCTTCAAGTTTACGATTTTCTTTCTCAATTTTTTCTTGAAGTTTACGTTCCTCTTTTTCTTGTCTTTCACGTTGTTTACGTAACTCTTTTGCCATTTTCTCTTCCAGTTTCTGTCTTTCCTCTATTTCTTTTCTCCTTTCTTTTTCTAATTTTTCTTGTAGTTTTTGTTTTTTCTTTTCTTCTTGTTCGCGCAACTTTAGTTGTTCTTCCCTCAATTTATTCTCAATAGAAGTGTCATCATCGTCGTCATTGTCGTTTTCGTTACTTGAATCATCATTACGCTCTACCGATGCTGCGTTTGAATCTGAATCATCAGAATCAGATCTTCTTATTCGTAGCAGCACGACATTCGTAGCAGTTGATTCATGAGGTATATGTTTTGCAGTTACAAG
>DWBH01000172.1:0-14808 GCA_018230765.1 Ernsta delagoae
GGAGGAGCCGGCGCGGCGGCGGAGAACTAGGCGGGCACGGGCGCCCCGCGTCCCGGACCTGCTGGAGAGTGTGCCCCCGCCGCCGTACAGCACGCTGCCACCGCCGGTGCACCCGGTGCCCGTGCCGGTCCCAGTGCCACCACCCGCGCCCATTGTGGCGCCACATCCGCCTGCACATCGCTTCCCCTTTCAACCGATTCCTCTCAGGTGCGGATACTTTAATACTGTTGAGTTCATTTGATTGGTGTAGGTTTTGATGGAAGTAGTAAGATATAGTAAGTAATAATCATAGACTATTCTTATTATGGTCTACTTACTAGTAGTTATTTCGTTTGTTAGTAGGGTAGTTTAGTACCTACTTACTGGTTTTATTTTTGTCATTCCTAGGTAACACACAAATCCGTATGGCAATTAAACAATAAGGTATAATAAAACCGTTTATGGCAGCGATTGACATTAAATAGAAACGACTTCGCTTAGTCGGTCATGTTAACATACGCGGATTTGGAGAAAGGCAAGTCGTTTTGTGAGCCGTGCGTAGGTATTACCTTGGCATATGCTATCAGTGCAACATCGCACTAAATGAGGCTTTGTAGTTGGCATTATATTATTGCATGCAATAAAAAATAGAATCCCACGTACTTAGCTTTGTAGGTATTGTTCACAGAATGAAGCGTTCCTACCTACCTATGTATCGTTTCTATTCCTACACGAATTACAAAGAAGGTACCTAATCAGTAGGTGATTTGGGGTTTTGGGAACTTTATGTAGGTTATTTAGTGGAAAGTACATAAAAATTAAGCCTTCATACTCAAAGCGTCAAAAATTGGACTCCTATCTGTTATGTGCTGTCTGTCCGTCTGCCCATCTATTTATTTGGTTGTCTTTCTTTGTGTCACCAGGCTGTACCTCGTGAACCGTAAGCCCAACTCGCACTTAGCCAGTTTTTACTATAAAAAAATTAAATATTTGGTAGAATTTAAGTTTGCTAAACTTTGAAAACTTTTATTGGCAGGAGGTGGTAGCAGGCAGGTTAGTAAGAACTAAAGACATCATAACATCGCTCGTTGAAATCTTTTTCATCGATCGATTTTAAGGCAACACGCATAGAGACAAATTAAGTCGAAAACAGCTTAAATAAACTAGATTTAATTGTTATTCAGAATGAATAAAATTGACATTATTCATTTCATAACACTGCTTAATATGAGTTACGTGCGTAATGATCAGATCCAAACCATTGTTGTCATGCAACGCAACGTGCATATTTTACTAGGTATGATCGATTATGTTACGTTATAAATATGTATTGTATCTTATTCTGCTTCTATCTACACCAAGATTCGCTTATTTTATTGTTCATATGTATTCAATATTTTAAGGTAAACTATTTATAACCTACCCAATTCTTAAATTAGTTGAGATTTAAAATTCACACAGGAGTAAGCAGGGGATTTTTGATAAGATTTCAGACCGTGAGAAAGTAAGTAAATTAAGTAGCTACCTCCCTATGCTTGAATTTATTTATTGTTCACGAAATTATTAAGATTAAAAACTGGCTAAACAAAAAGCAAGGTACGTAGCTAATTTTTTGTATTACAGTAGACTAGACTAGACTTAATAAATATTTTATGTACTTTAGTTTATTAAGTCTAATCTCTTACATAAATTACATAATTTATAAATATAAGGTATAATATAGAGGTACCTATCTTATTAATCGAGATATTATACATGCGGCCTTGTAACGTATACTTCATAGTTACCTATGTGTAATATATTCGTAATACGAGGTTATTCACCAGATGCATACCTACTTAAATGTAAATAAAATTGATAAGATTGATATTTGCGCATTGCATTAACTTTGTGATTATTCCTAAACGCATGTTATTTACATTTTCGATGAAGACACCTTGCCTACGTAATGAATTTAATTAAGTCACCGTAAATAGATTAAATTATTTCACCGATAATTTATAGTCAGACCAACGGCAATCAATCTAACATTATAGGTCTACCCAATAGATAGGAGTAGGAAGTATTTATTAACAACCTATTGATTAACGGTCTTAAGTTATACCTTAGTGCATAAATAGGTACCTACCTGCCATGTAACCACCATACTTAGTTTAGGTATTTTGTAAAATGTTACATCTACCTAGCTACGGCAAATCTTGTTCTTAACTTTACTCAATTAATTAGCTAGTTGCAGTCTAATTAGGTATCTACTAGCCTTCAATAACTTCTAACAGTAGTTCATAAGGAAATGACTAACTAAAGTGCTTATGGGAAGTAAATTTTATTAACATCTTTTGTTTGCACTTATCAATTACCGGTTAGTTGGTATAATTAAACAACACAGTGAACATGCGTAGATAACTTGAACATTAACGTGCTAGTAGGTGCATAATGATTAAGACAGGTTTGAGGCGATCACATGGTGGTAGTTGTATAGTCCTGCCTGAAGTTTTTGTCCCCACGACATTCTTCAGTCTGTTAATAGTAGGTGGACGCGCAAGTATAGCCAGTACGAGTATGACTGTATGCTAGGAATGGGGTTGAGGTTACAAAAACACAAACGGGATTACGGAGTCAGCTGTCCAGTTTCCCACACAATTATCTACAGGTTTGAAATCATGTTTAAACATATTAACTTGTTGAATTGTTGAATAAAATGTAAATTTAAATAGGTACCTACACTTTTTGTATGAATTAAAAAGAATCCCGTCGTGAATAAACCAGAGAAACGTTCTTCTATTGATATTAACGATAGTAGATAGGTAGCTACTTCCAAATGAAGCTACATGTATTGTTTCTTTAAAAACATTGACCAATAAACGTTGAAAATTAACGGACGTAGGAGCTAAACTATTCTAAACAAAGTTTTATTTACTTTAAACTTCGACATTTACTGCACGAAGTTTTATTGGATGTTCACTTGGTATTGAATCAAGCAAAGTACGGCTTCTTTAAAAGCTGTGCAATGCACATTGTTATCGCAATGTGAAACTAAATCGTCCGTACTTGTTCCACGGCCCACATACAGGCGAGGTCCGTGTAGGTCGGCATACGCTTGTGAGTCTTGTGACACACAATACGACGGCATAGATGTGGCATGCCTCGAAACTCGAGTTTGACTTGTGCTCTCGTCTCGAGCGCCTTGCCTTCATCTTGTGATTGAAACCAAATGTATTGGATTTCGAATTCTGTTGTGAGATGTGATTCCATTCGATCTCCAGTTGAGTCTACGTACGAGTCAATTTTAAAGTGCATTTCGAGAGAGGCTGTAAGGTTCTATTTATTGTATTGCCTTTAATTCAAATGTTCTACTAATAGATAGGTAGGTATATGTTACGTGAAAACGTGTTTTAATAAATTATGCCATAACTACCATAATCATGTGTCGAAGCGATATCACGCAAGAAACAATTGATAACATAATAAATCATGTCAGAGACATTCGGAGACATATGGACGTATGTTTATTCAGATCCTAATTCTTTGAACAACGCAAAAAGCAAGGTGTCCTTGTTTCTAACGCAGCCGTGACATGAAAAATGTTTTGTACAGAAGTAATACCTAAAAACGTATGTTATGAGGTACTTTTGTGTACGCTATAGTGTAACACGCTTGTCAAACGCAGCACGAGGTTGGTTGTGAGTTGGGACAAATAAAAAACAACCTGTTGTCCTTTGGTCAAGTGATTGTGTAGGCCGTGTCATAGATACGAGAATTTAAATTCACTGCATACTTGTGACTAGGTTAATTAGGTCCCTCGTAGAGGTTGTTGATTGACTATTTTGTTTTTTAATCGCAGGCACATAAATCTGCTTATCTATTTAGTTACCACTTTAGCGTTCATACGATATAGAAACTTAACATGATGACGCGACGAGGTGATAGTTGCTCCTGCATCTGGCGTGGCAAATACCAATAGTTAAATGAATTTGCATGTTTTCCATTTTATATTTGAGTTAGTGGCGCAAGCGAAAATATCCAGAGCTCAGTAAACAACACTGTCCTCCGGTGCGATTTGTCGGTCAATATCGTATCGGTGTGGTTTGCGAAACTTGACGTTGTATGCGCCGTGCGTTGTTGCATCGCTGCGAGATATTGCGTTCAAAAATCGTGACGTGACAAGGACTTTGAAACTACACGCTTTCTATTTAATCTGATGCATTAACTATGTTTTATAGGTTAAAAATCACAGTAATTACTTAAATTTGAAGTTAATAAATAGTATCTTTAATAACGACCTGTCATACTTACCGTACAAGCTAAGGAGCTAAGACATGAAGACAACCGGACTCTAAGGGTCAGGTAATAGTAGCATAATGAAGGCAGAACCAATAACTTTTCAGAGACAATATACAAACATGCATACCGCATATTATATACTGCACTACATTAAAACATTGATTCTATTGAATTTCTGTTACAATGATTTGAATGGCAATTTAACAGCATTGCTTATTTATTTTCGGTCTGATTGAAAGCAACGTTACTCTAATATATTAGACACTTTAATCCCAGTTAAGATTTTCATTTTTGGAAAAAAATCTCAGTCTTATTTATTGAGACGGGCTCATCATTCCATGTGAAGTTCTATTCCAAGATTCCACACTTCCTTGAATGTTAAGCTTACAAATATACTCGCACCTCGAGTATTGGCGCTTTGCCAACATCCTAATGGCTCGGGAGTAGCGCCAAAGCCGCCAGAAAATCTTCTATATTGGAAACTAAACTTGTAACTGAAAGTGGATTGACTTGATATTTGCAATGAACGTAAACGAATTAAATATTCGCTTTGAAGTCTCTACGCTGCTCTGCAGTGTATTTGTGTTTTGCCTGAGTCAAAGACATTTGAATTTTTTCTACTCTCATTTTTGCACTTCTTGCCTTATTTGTCTTGTTGAAGTACATACAATTATTCGTTTGAACTTCAATATCAAGATAATTAATAATAAATTTTAACAAACGACAAAATATGTCTTAGCATAAAAAAATGAAATTAAACTTATAGTCCATGCATTCCAACAATCGATTACGAAACCCAACATTACTTAGGTATTTGTTATGAAATATGCTTCTTGTCTTATGGTCTGCAGGTCAAGATTGCAGGCGGGCTCGTGACTGGAACAGCCAATTACGGACCTACTTCGGGCGATCTTTGGGGCACCGACAATCCAATTTGTGAGAGCATTGTCTGCCCGTCTACCACAGACAGGGCACTCGCCTGATAATGATTTCTAAATGCTGTTTCCCTAATATCAGTTTTTGATCGTTTTTTGGTAGATACATATTTGCATTATTTGATATTTGTGCTTCAATTGCACAAGGTCCACGTAATGTGTCATTACATCTCTTACATCCTACGTGTGTTAGCCAATTCACAACAAATATATATATTTTTAAATTAGTAGCATAATAAAAGTGGATATCTTAATAAATTGCATTGCATTGCGTTGCACAGTGCATCCAAGAACACTATGGACTTGTGGTTGCAGTTGTGAAACTCTAGCATTTACTGTTATTAAATAATGTTAGACAATTGAGGTTTCGTGTTAAATTTCATCTGGAAATCTGCGGTTTAACGTGAGTGCTTCTTAAACGAAGTTTTTACTAAAGAGTTTTCTAAAGCAACCATAATTTCCTTTACATTAAATACGTTTTTCATTCTACAGATTATATTATCTACCTTTGCTTAAGAAAAAGTAACTACAGAAAAGTTAAATCAAGTTATCGAAATCTTGAACAGAAATTATCTGAGTAGGTAAATCACGATCTCTCTTTCTCTATAGTAATTATATTAATTTTTAAGCAACTAACAATGCAACCGACGAGTGTCGGTACTCGTAGTGCTCAGTGAAAGTCGAAAAGGTGTCGAAATGTACTGCATTTAATAGCCCGAAGTAGGTTCAGTGTCAACTGTACGCTGAGTGTCACTGAGTAACGAAGAGACACCGATTTCTTAAAACAGTATATCAAATGAAATAATTTTCTATTTCTATAAATTCTGGTACCTATTTAGTTTCGAAAATTCGTTGAATGAAACTTGTAAGTACCTATTAAATTATGGACTGAGGTGTAATAATATGGATATCTCTCTCTGTATCACATCTCTTATGATAATTTATTTGGAAAATTTAAGTAAATTGGTACTGATGAAGTTTTGAATACCTAATCAAAACAAAATTATAGCCAATTAACGAAGATAAGGCAAGTGTTAAAATGCGAGGTAGGTACGTATATAAATAACTATACCTACATCGTATGGACGGGCTGGCTTGTCGTCTACCAATGTCGAGTATCCAATTAATTGGACAGGGAATACAATTTCCCTGTGCCTAAATAACATTTATTAAAGACACACAGCTTATAAATATATCGTCGTCTATGGTAATAGTGTGCGACACGCACTTCAAATGAATGTTTATTTCGTTGAAACGAAAAGAGCTATTCGATCTCCGTGTCGTCGGACGCCGGCATGCGATGTGAACATTAATGTGAAAACAAAAGGATTGTTTAAAGCAGCGTTTGTCTTTTTGCTTTGGCGTTGATGTCTGTTGCTAACGTAAACATATTGAAGCCCATTGTGGAGTAGCATGTTCCCCGTATCTAATGTGCACTAGATTATGATTGTGTTATGTAACTAGAAGATAGTGTTTTGTTTTGACTTTGCAATTTTGGAAATTGTTTTCCATTCAATGCCAATGATATTTTGAAAATTTTGTTATTCTATAGAGGATTATATTGCTTCTTTTGATGTAGTTCTGTCAGCCAGTAAATAGGTCCTAATGATTTATTACTTAGATTTCCTCTAATCAGAAAATCATCGGTCTTCTCATCGCTTAATTAATTTTTATGTTCAAATATAACTAACGCTGTTTGGGATAGGGGCTAAGTTTCCATTCATGTCTCAGATGGAGAACAAACGCCTTTTTGTTCGATTTCTTATCAATGACTTAGTGGAAGTTGATAAAATGTTACAATTTTAAACTTGTGGCTAGCTATTTACTAGAATTTAATAAACTAAGATTATAACGTTTATTGTCAAGAGAAATTCATTGATTCAGGTAACTTTTGAATGAGAAACAACAAGTTGCTAGATTTGTTCACTTTTATGGCTACTTTCTAACGAGTTCTTTTAAACGAATAGGTATCGTATTTAAAACTATTAGTGGTCCACTTTAACGTACCTATTGCATTACACTGAACAATGCAATGGTATCGGTGTTACGCAACGTCGCCGAATAAACATGTGTTTAAGTAGAATATGTGCCACGTAACATACATTACTTATTATCCACTTAGAAAATAAGTACCTTACAGTAAATTACGCAATGTACACTCAACACTTTCCTTTTGTTATCTAAGCAACGTTTGGGGAACTAATTGAGACAATCATTTTAGACACATTACTGTGGTCGTGCCTTCATTTTTACGGATAATTTAGACACGTTTCAGACTTAATGGTATTGGAATTGTAATCGTTATTTCGGTTGTTTTTAAAAGCCGTTGATTAGTCTGGTATTTGTCATTTCTTTTAGTGTTGGAAGTCTGTATACCTAGGTAAATCTGAGGACTGCAATAACTTTGAAGATACGGTCATTTTTTGTAATTCATTTTCCCCTTATATGTAAGTAGTGAAATAATTTCTATTCATCCTTTGCCAAATTATCTTATTATGCAAGTGACAGACTTTAATATGTACTAAACGCACATGATATCTTTCACCAAGCTACGTCATTTGGTCATTATGTAAATTGTCTATGGCGGTAATGACGGGTCAGCGGTTCTATCACGCATCGTACAAATTGTCAGCGCTAATGACGTGAACTCTGAACCGAAATTATCGTCAACGTTAGTTATTACGGATAGCGACATGCATTAATATACTTGTCAATTATGGTAATAGTTTGCTGCGTCAGCTTTGTTTCATTGTTATTCGTTTACGTTTAAGTATAAGAAATAACACTTTGTTTTATTCTAAATATGCCATCAAATCAAATCCTCCTTTCGAAGCTATTTGTTTTCTAAATGAGCAAGAGAAGAGTAAAGTTGACAATAAAATATTCAAGTTATTTTATATCACCTGGTGGTGATAAAATTTGTATCACACAAGGAGAGGACAGTCCATAACAGATGGTTCTTAACTAGAATTAAATATTTCTTGCAAGACATGGCTTGTAGGTTGTAGACAAGCGAGTTCCCCTAACCGCACCATAACTTTCCATCAAACGAACAAATGAGATTGTGGTCAAGTTACTCGAGGTAACACACGAGGCTACTATTCTCTTACGAAATTGAAAATAAATGAAGCGACAACAATGTTTTTCTTTATCGAAGCTATTTTTGTTACAATATTTTCTATTCTATTTCTGCTAAAGTTTTTCAATACCTATAGACGGTGATATAATTACCTAACATTCCTTTCCATTGTGAGAGTTGTGTCTAATCTTAGACATTTTCTTATTTTGAAATATCTGTTTCTAAAACTAAATGATAAAACTCAACAGGTACCTTCTCTCATCTCATTCGAAGTTAAACAAACGGGTGACAGCGTTTAATATTTATATTTCTGTATGATAATAATTATAGTTACAATTAGTAGGTGAAATACTAAAACGGATCTCTACTTGCGTTTGATATTTTGTTCCATGGCCTCGTGTCGTACGACTGACCCGAGCGTGCACTTTTCGTTTTTCTGCTATATAAATTTGCATCTTATTCTGTGGAAAATAAAGATCACTTTGGAACAATATTGTGGTTATAAAATTTTGCCTACTAACCGCGCCTTGTACCGTTTCCCAATAAACGTAGGCAATTTGTGTCTATGACGAAATATTTCTAAGCCTCCTTGTGTTTTGAGACACTAACACATATTTTACAATTGAAAACATTATATCTAGGTACTTAGTGCTTATAGTTGAATTAATTATTTAAGTTATTATAAACCGCGATTATAAAAGTGGGCTGGGTATATAAAAAGGGAGTAAAATATAGCTTCAAGTCTTGAGCATTGTAAATATAATAGTGCAGACTGCTAATAGATAGACTTAACCTTATAAAACGAGGATTTCAAAATTCAAAAGACATTATTCAGTAGGTATGAGTATCGGATCACGTTGGCTGAAAAGACTAAAACAGAATACACACGGCGCACTCGATCACTCATGAACCGATTTTGCTGCAATTCTTTGAAGTTATGAAGTTTTATTTTTATCAGGGGATATCTGTCTGCATATATCCCTACTGATGTACACGTTGTTTTGTAGCTGCTGTGCAGGGAAGTGTTAGCTTACACGAAACAAACGACAGTGCAGACTGAGTGCATACGATATGTGATTCACTATTTTCCAATTCAACATTAAAATGTAGCCTTATTCAACTTTATTATTTATTAACCAACAACACAACGTACACTTAGTACAAAGTGCTGTGTGATAATTTTTGATTTTATATGACCATTATTGTTGATAATAAAATTATTGATGGTCGGTAATTTCGTGCAATCCTTGTTAAATTTATTTACATGTGTATTTTCTTTTATTATTGCTTGAAATATAAGTTTTATTTCTTTTTATTTATTCTTGTCTTTCTTTATATGTGTAATATAACAAAATTTTGCGAAATAGTCCAAATTGACTGCTAGTTATACGTGGAGTGGGTATTGAAATTGCTGATTGAGACACAATAAATCTCCTCTGCACGCTGCATTGTGTTTAAACTGACACTCAATTGCGGTTCGAGCATTGTAGTCGGGAATATTTCAATGAATCCTATCACAGGCGAGCTGCGGAAATGTGTGATTACAGTCAGGGTTGCCAGAATTGTGTACTAAATGTACCTAACAACAACGTGAGGCTGCTTGTTTGTTTGTGTTATAAATTTCAAAAACAACCCTATACCATAGGGGTATATTAATGGTTCTGCTAGTTTTTGGGCTGAGATGACATACCTATACAATCTTTAAGTCCCCTAAAGTTCACCATTTTTATATACATAAGTAATAACAATGCAATCCAATTCACGCTCTGTGTCTCATTGTGTGAGTCTGTTGCTACGATAAACTTAAGTTCACTGTGTTCATAGTGATTAATAAGTCAGTTCAGTATTTAACTAAAATCGGACATCTCGCTGTATTACCTACTCTTGCTATTCTTGCTTCCCGGATACGAAGAGTCAATGACAAAAAAAAACATTTAGATTAACAAATACATAATATGGCGTACGTATTGCAATGTCGTGATACTTAGGTATATTGCATAGCAACAGCAATACCTACTCAGCAGCCCTAATCAATGGCCGGACTGTGTTGGTGACAGTTGGGGATTGGACGGAATATCGATAGACAGTCGTTTGGTCCTTCAACATCATAGGGCTCTCGTAGTGACAGTTATTGAGAATTGAAATTTGCACTCAATATTTCATGATGTTAGGAATATTTCTATATCTACAATATTGGCCAGGAGTTTGTAGCTCTTACGAATTATTATAAAAAATACACACATCACATTATCGTTTACTTGATCTAGTATTTCGTTTACACATAGCATTCACCTTTAAGGTTAAGTTAAACGTAGATCAATTTTCGACAGATTTTAAAACATAAATGTACCCGATGAATTGTCCACCGTAAACTAGTTTTAAATGCCGAAGCTCACAAACATTAAGGACGCTTTATGATTATGACATAACGTTTGAATTGCGAGAGTGCAGTTGGCCTTGGTCAACAAACATTTAAACTTGCAGTGCAATGGGTGGCTGTTGATAACTACATACCTACTCTTCCAATAGTATTGCTATTTAAAGTATTATAATTGTATATGAACTTTTTATAAGTATATCGAAATTTGTCTCTTATATTATAATAGTGAAGTTCTTCTTAAATTATGATCATTTAACGTACATTTACGTAATTTATACCTATTTTAAGTCAGTCGTTACACGTAGATTAACTTTTTATGATAGTTGTACAATTTTAAAAGTGCAGACGTGCAGCCTATCATCAGGGTAAGTACCTATGTCACAAGAATCACTAAGCAAAAAAATGTTATACAACATGCTCTATGATTTCGTTTATAACCGGTTTCACACAACAGAAACCCTTAGGCACCCTCAGGGTAACACATTGTGGCGTCACGAGTCGAGTGATTTATGAGGGCATTATTTGCGGGGGTCATAAAATTATCTAAATACGATGTTAGGGGATTTCCAATTATACCTATTGTTCTGAAACTATTCTTTCAACAATACGCGCGGGCATTGGTTTTGCCCCCATTTCTCAGGGACTCAGGGTTCCCGCACGAGCCACAAACATGAGTGAATGATACTCATGTGCACAGTGTTACCATCACACACAGAAAATGATTTGGCTGTTGCTTGGTTTCTAAACTGCATTAAAACCAAGTGTCTCCTAACTTGTACGTAATTTCGTATCGAGAATGATCCTGTCGAAGCCACTGATAATAATCTTAAGATTGACTGACTGACTCTCTTATCTTATCTGATTTTTGCAATGTATAGGAGAATCTTTATACCAATTTTCATATTATCTATTACCTATTTAATTAATTATAATTATTGCTTATCATAATTTTTCGTAATTAAACCTTAAACTTAATTTAATAAGTTAACAATTTACACAAACCTACACCCAAAAATAATATACTGAATATCATTTATCGTAACCACCTAAGTTCTTACAGTGTGGATAAAGTCATATATTTATTTAATAGACAGTGCGCTAACTTTGTCTTCTCTAGAATAGAACGAAACTCTTGCATACTACCGCATCGAGCGTTGAGAATTAATTAACTTTTGTGGATTTCAAATGAGGTCGAGAATAGTCAAGTTTAGAATTTAATTAGCAAAGCAATTTTGAATCACAGCTGCCTTTTCTAATTCGGTAAACGTGATTAGACTGAAAAAAAAAACAATCTATGCATTTTATAAAAGTAATTGACGAAACGAAATCAGATTATTAACTGCACAATGCAAAATTATTTCGCGTTTGTAGGCAAGTTTATTAAATTTAGTAATAGTCTAAGTGTGAAACAAAAACATAAAAGTGGTTATTACCTATTATTTTGGTCGGGTATCTATAATATTAACTCTACCCCGGTAATATAAATTCAATTAACTTATACAAATTCAATTAATGCATAGTTACAAAATTCTTTGTATCAAAATCCTACTTCTGTCACATTATTATTTATTTAGTACGCGGCGCCGTGCCGGACACATCATATCGAAGTATTTGTAATGCAAAGCACCCTCATGTATTTCATCTCACGTGAATCTTAGTCAATGGGGCCTAATGGAGTGGACAGGCTTTTATACCACACAAGCGACGCCTGGAGGGGAGCGGTGTCGACAATCGAATCGAATTAATACCTACATAATAGGTACCTATTGATTTCACTGTGCAGACCGCCCTTTGCCCGACTCGAAAATCTCGAATCAATTAGTTCCATTCATAATAATTTATTATGAATACTGCAATGCTTTAGTCTTGTTAATGATGTCCGCAATTCGTGTCAAAATTTTCGTTATTTACTTAAATAGGTTCTAAGACTACCTTTAACATTGCTGTAACTAATAAGTAGTTGGAGGTAGGTAGGAACTTAGATCGTATATGTAACTTCTGTAATAAGTATTCATTTATATTTATGTTTAATAATTATGTCTTTACAATGCTAGCTAGTTTTAACTTAGAAACAGATGTAAAGTAAGTAGATAGGTACGTTATTAGACATAGTTACCTACGAGGTCGAATCTATTGAAATTTCAGTTGGAGCGTAATAGATAGTTACTGGAGTCACTTGTGGGATCCGTATTGTTTCCTTTGTACTGCCAGAAACCAGCCGAGGTTTAAGATCTATTACGGGCAATTTATCATTATCGCTATTGTTAGTCGAAATGCCTGGGGTAAGTGCTACATAATGTTTGCGATGAATAATCTGTTTTCTATGAGCAATAATATCCATCTATCTACTTTTGTTCAATGAACTTTCACATTTTGTGAATAATATTTAATCTCTGTAATAAGTAAAACTTGTTATCATTAGGTACCTACTGTACGATACAATATGTTTTAGCCATGCTATAACTTTTCTCTACCATTCGTAGTGTTAATTTTGATTAAAAATGGTCTTATTATTATTCTCAAAGTGTCATATTATAAATTTACGTGCCTATTTGAATATATTTTTCATTTGGTAGAGGCGCATCTATGTAAAATATTAGGTGAGGTCCGCAATATCCTTTCTGTTTGGGAATCACCCACTCTCCCCATCTTTCCTCGTTCAATGTGATCAAATCTTGTTACATCGTGAACGATACAAATTTCCGAGAGCGGAAATACGTTATAGTTTATTTATCCACTCAACGGAACTTGAATGCTTCCATAAACAACAATTTATTTGTTCAATTTGAGAGCTTAGGCTCTTTATTACCTCATGCTGTCTACACAATCCTTAGGAACAAGATTTTTTTGCGCAAATTTATTTTACCCTTTTAAATTATATTGAAGGTAGATTCATCTTCAAACATTCAGTTTTTAGCATGAGGATGATGCCTAACGTAAGTGACCACCATTCACGGGTAGAACACACTATAATTCTATTTAAAAGAGCCCTGAAAGCGCATAATGAAATGTTACTGTATCGACTTTGCTTTGTTTGGCGTTGCACCAAAGCCGGTGTAGTGCAGTGAGGTGTTGCTTGGCTGCTTGGCTCGCTCGCCCGATAGAAAGTAGCTTACCCTCTTGTGCCACTTCATTCAGCCACGAACAGGTTACAACTCGCTTCGCTCCACTCACACAGAACCAAGAGCCAGCATCACACGATATCAATACAGCGCTCGCTAGGGTTGCCACGCATGCTGTTACACATTATTAGTACTGACTACGATTGTAAGTTGAATTTCTGAAACACACTCCACATAACCAGCATTAATCACTGAAACTCTACTAGGCACGTCTCGAACAGAAAAATGAATTTAGGCAGCAAACACGCAAAAGAAGTTGCGGGTCGGGGGACTTCACATCACTCACATGATTTAATTTTGTTCAGTTTTGTTTTGACACAATTGGCCTCCTAATGTGCTCACTACCTATAAATCATGCTTTTGCAATGTATTTGACTCTATCAATATAGGTAATAAAACTTAATTGTTATTTTTATTGTATCATAAATTTATATTTTTTTACCTATTATATGTAAAGTTGGCAACCCTATTGCAGCTCTAGCTCACACGGACTCGTTTACTAATACGTACACACTACAAACGCTTTGGTAGTAAAGTGAACTTGCGCGCTGCGGGTGCGCAGGTCAGCTCAGCGCATCAATTTTTTTCGATAAACTGGTTTTCGTAGCAATAACAAAGGAGTGAGTCACTGCGGTGAATTCTAAAGATTATAAACTGATGCTTAAGACATCTTTCTTAAGCATCAGTGGCTAAAGTTAAGGTGATGTGTTGCCAAGTGGAATGATACGGTAGTATTACGCTACCAAAAGTTACCTACATTATATTTATCAGTACTTTTAAGTTGCTATATTCATAGCAAATATTTTTTTCTATCCATATTGAAGTAAGTCACTTGAAACTTTGTTTTACAGCTCTCGAATCTTTATACGACGTATAGGTTAATGAACCTCTTGAATACTGTTATTCTTAATTTTGTGATGTTCAGTTCAAATGATCTTTTTGCCGTTACAATTAAAATTTCGGAATTGCGTCGTGTAGGGTATGAGTGGATAGCTCGGGGGTCGCGGGAGGATAGAGGGAGGATCTCGGGGG
>DWBH01000173.1:0-14807 GCA_018230765.1 Ernsta delagoae
CTGGCTATTGTTCGAGCACTTGAAGAAAAAGAAGCACCGAAATCCAGCATTAGTAACGCTGAAGAAATTATTTTACAGTTGGTTAATGCCTTGGTTTACACTACCACCCAGAATTCCGGGTGCAACAAGGGAACGGCGCCCAATATTCCACCAGTTGGTGGCAAAAACAGTGGAGGCACCGGTGGTACTGGCGGTACCGGCGGTGCCGGCGGCAATGGTGGCAATATTGTACCATCTCCAAATGACGGCAACACTGGAGGAACGGGTACAACTCCAGTAGCTTCAAAACCCAAAAAAGATTCTTCAGACAACGGCCTCATAGATCTAGACCTGCTACAATCGGGTGGAGAATCAAACCCTGACTACGAACATTTAGTAAGATTAGGTATAGCCGGCAAAAAGATTTTGGGTATAGGACTTGGAGGTCATGATTCTAGCGCTGACAGTGGGGCATCAAACGACGTAGTTTCAAATTTATAGGTACCTACTTACCTGACGAAAAACACTAAAACGAAAAATAGATAGGTAGGTTACGTAGTAAGTAGGTAGATAACATAAAGATAGGCTGGTAACATTAGATTTGTTTATTTTAATTAAAAGTGACTGTAGTTACATGCTATATATTATTTTATGTGTTTCAACACAGCATGAATAAAAATTAAAATATTCATACAATTTTGTTTCATTTTTCGCTTATATAAAACATAATGTTTCTAAGCATGTTGTGCTAGTGAAAAATACATACTATTACACCTGTTTGATGAAAAAAACACCTAAAAACTAAAAAAAAAACAGTCTCTCTACTTAGTAAACTACGAACCCAGTCTGGATTTCCGGATCATCAGGAATATCAAGACCCACTCATGTCGGAAATCATTACGTCAAGGGTGATTTTTTCGATATTTATTCTGTGGTAATATCAATTTTGTCAATCATTGAATATAATCTGTACAAGTTGACATAGATGACATTTCATATGAAATGAAATGTCAACTTAACAAAAAATCGTTGATTCGTTGTCGTTGTTTCTCCTCGCTTGTCAGTTGTCAATTTGAAAATGCAAAGTTTTGATGTCGATTTTGATTATTTTTAAATAGTCTTTATTTGAATGATGTTAAATTTACTGACCGGCATATTATCTTCAAAGATCCTCATTAGCCTACTTGCCTAATAAAATGACTTCTAAAGGTGA
Source organism: Ernsta delagoae (assembly GCA_018230765.1). Taxonomy (NCBI): domain Eukaryota; kingdom Metazoa; phylum Arthropoda; class Insecta; order Lepidoptera; family Hesperiidae; genus Ernsta; species Ernsta delagoae. Next base: position 1,193 of record DWBH01000173.1, read on the forward strand.
CACATTGAAAACAAGTGAATTTCTTCGACTTCGAAAGTTGAGGCTTCAGCAGGTTCGAAATTTATCGGTTAATCTTACCTTTTTTACTTTCTAAATAATAAAAATACCATGTACATATTTTGTATTCTTTAAATATAAACTGAAGGGTTTTTGGTTAGGTTAGGGAACAATCAAAGGAGATTGCAAAGAAAATTCGACAGCGCGCCAAGGTTGAACAGTTGCGGCATGTAAGCACTGTAGATCCTAACAAAGAGAAGGTGTATTTACAACGACAAGAGAAGCTAGTGAGCCGCTTAGAACAACTTTACGCTAAGGGCGTAGAAAGTGTTGGAGCTAGCCACAAAAATGCTAATGAATTAAATAAAAAAGGTAAACCATATAGGATAGGCAAATCTAAATCTGATTGTAATGAACTTACTTATGTTACAGTTACATATTGTTATAGACTAAGATTTTCATTCTAAAAATAAGTTTATGATTAGAATTTGCATCACAGGAAGTTTTTTTTCATTGCTTACCTACATAAAGCAAAAAAATTCAAATCAAAGACATACACAATTGACATGAGAAAAACAATTTCAACAATTTCAGTTAGTCCAGAAAAGAAGGACTTGTCAAAGTTACGTGGCAGAGAGGCAGTGGCTGAGTTGAGGAAAATAAAGCAACAAAAATTGGATGAACAAAAGAAATTATTGCATAGAAAACTACAAGCAAGGTAATTAATAACAAGACATTTATGTATGTAGCTTATTTGATTATACGACAAAAATATCCTTGTTTAACTTTTCATTCTTCTTTATAGAGAGGCAGCTAATGAATTAAGTAGGGAGAAATCTGTGGGTGTGGTACATGCACTCACAAAGTCGTCATCTAGTAAAAGTGTTAATGGGGCACCAGACAAATGTTCTAATGTAAATGAACAGTTAACTAGTGAAACAAATATTGATACTGATAAAGGTGGCAAAGACAATGTTGGTGCAATAACTAGAAATGACATGGGTACCCAATGGGACTTTGAAGAATTGCCACAAGAATGGGAGCCCCATATACCCGCATTATCTATACCCAAAGATGATAGTGAAAAAAACTTAGCTAGTGATAATGTAGAAAAATCTGATAAAAGCAGGAGACTCAACTTGTTTGCGCTAAGTGATGAAATGCCTTCAAGCTTGCGTGGTGGTCTAACAAACATTCCGGATGAGAGAGTGCCTCTTAAACCATCCTTAACCATGGTATCTGATTATCTTCAAAACAGAGGGTTGAGGCTTAGGGAGCCTGATACAATTTCACAGAAGAAAAGTTCAGAGGACCTGCAGAATATAAAAGAAACACTCCTTAAAACTAGAGCATGTAGAACTGATGGTAGTGTATTCAATAATAATATTTGCCATATCCTTGATGAACAAGTTATACCGGTGCCGTGTTGGCGAGCTGAGACTCATTGTGAATTCTGTTCACATAAAAGAATGTTTCCTTCCCAGAAATATAGTGATGAGTTGAACAAATTATCTAACGACAAATCCTTGTCACTGAATATGCATTTACTAAATACCTCTTTAAACTTTCGCAACTTTAAACCGTGCAGATGGACTCAGCATAATAAATGTCACCAGCATAGAATACCAGGTTACAGATTATAATGGCTTTCATTAGAAGGCTCATCCTTTGTTTTCATAAAATGTCAAAATCATCTTTGTATGTTCATAACCCAACTCAATTTATCACCTGAGCATTTCTCACTCGTTTTAACATAAATAAGCTTTTCAATTGTTTCTTACCACTTCACTCATCATTATAATTATTATAAACTCATTATTTTTATAGGTAATTTTAGTTTTCTTAAGTAATTCACAATTAATTAATAAATGCCTTTTTTACAGTACTTAAAACAAAATACATTCAGTTTCAGGTAGACCTAATACTGTGGACCATTCCAGCAAATTAACAGATATTAATAGTGCACTTAGTAAAAAAAACTCAGTAACAATGTATGATCATAATACCAGAGACATAAAAGAAATGGCACATAATGTTGAGAAACTTGTTGTCCGTGATGCCAATAATGATGACGATGCCTACTCACAGGCATTGAGAGAAACTTCAATTCCAGAACAAAGTCATACACAGACAAAACAGAAAGCACAGGAACATAGAAGTAGAGTGGCTATGGCAAAGGAAAATGTTGATAAAGAATATAGAGATACACTGGCATTCTTGAACTCCTTGCCAAGGGAAAGGGCTACTAAATCCATGGTATATTACTTCTCCATTATATATATTTCTTTTTTCTTCCAATCTAATTTTACATGCATGAATAAAAATTTGTATTTATTTCAGAAAACTGCTTACATTGATGGGGACAGGCAACATGAAATGAAGGAAAAACGTCAGCAAAGGATTCAGCAGGAATATAAGAAAGCATGTAACAAACACCATTGTAAGGTAAGAAATATAATAAGTATTTACACTGAAAATTTTCACAAATTGCATTAGAGACGTGTTGAAACAGGATCAATCAAACTGAACTTAATTCTTTCTTCAACTGATATTAGACTTTCTCTGTGGCCCATCCCATCAAATAGGAATAGTCCTACTAGGTTTCTACTCATAACTTGAAGAATTGAGATTGTCCTAAAGTAGAATATCTCAAAAATCTTTGTTTTAGCATTCAAAATGTAAAACTACACAACATGAAAGAAACAAGTCAAAATCGCCCACAAGCGTTGATGTAGAAAACAATATCAGTAGAGATTTCCAGTACTCTTGGTTACCAGTACCTGAAAGCGATGGTAGTCTAGCTATTCACACTGTATCCAACAACGCAAAAGACAAACAGGGTAACACAGTGAAATTCAGTAGTGTTGACACTTACCATGAATACAGGACGCGTCACAAACACACGCCTCCTACTAAGGATGTGAATAATGAACAACACAAACGATTAGTAGAAGCTGTGATTATACAAGAAAATGATAATGACAGTGTGGATTCTTCATCGGTAACTGATTCTGATTCTGTAAATAATTTACAAGAAGACACAGATAATATCACTAGTCACAAAATAGACAAAAATCAACAGTTACATGATGCGGAAAAAATAATAATTTACAAAGTAATAGATTCTAAAAAAAATAAAAGTGATAAAGCAAAAAAGAAATCTGAAAGGAAGAATAAAATTAATGAAATACAGAATGATAATGTAAATGACAGAAACTCTAATTTTAGAGATCTAAAGTCTCAAGACTATTGTATTGATGATGTGAATAGACATACTGCTTCATTTACTCAACTTAAAGAAGGTATGAATTGTTATTGTGTTATATAATGAAAATTCTTATATAATATTCCCACTTTAAAAAAAAATTAAATACACGACTAATTAAATAAAATATCTTAAAATATGTTGCTTGCAGGGATCTACAAAAGTGTGAGTGTAAATGGGTGAGTCACTTTTATATTTATTAATAGTTTTGTCCCATCACCCCTATTAATCCCATCCTATCTATATCCCTCAGAATATGTCACAAAATATTGAGCTGTTATACGAATATGGATTTGTGGCAAATGTCAACGCTACGCAAATCCTGGTGGTAAATATAATATATACTCTGAACGTGTTTATAACATTTTAATTTGTTTTTTTTGTAGGTACATTATCACTTCTATCTCTTTCCACCTCATTATTTATGACATTTTAATCCTTATTAATTTTTGTAGGGACAACATCGCTTCTATCTCTTTCTCTGATCACCAACAAGAAAGTGGGCCCAATCAAGATAAACAACATGCCAGGGGTAATATTAATTTGTCTTAGTATCTATGTATTTTGCAATTTTTGCATAAAGTTTCTATTACATACTTTAACATGTACTTTTATTTCTAGGTATTGATACATTGAGTGAAATTGGTGACAAATCAAAAAAATCGTTAAACAGGTAAAGAGAAAATGAAGCGATCCACACAAAAATAATTTTCTTAGTGAAATAATTATTGAATTACAATTAATTATTATTTTTCAGATCAGAAAAGTCAGGTGTGGTTTGCAAATGTACAAACAGTACTCACCATTCAACAATGACTCATCAACATTCAGATAAACACCCTCCAGACGCTACATCAACGTCATCATTCAAAACCGCTTTTAATGAAAAATCTAATCATGTGTTGCCTGATGGTGGTTTTATTAAATTTGTAGACGAAGGTGGACAGGACGCGGGAAAATTTTATGTAGGTGCTACCGGATTCCTAAAAGATGACGCCTATGAAGTAGTCATACAGTTGAGAAAGAAAGAAGCAGAGAAAAATATGCAATCAAAAGATGATTTCGTTCAAAACAAATTTACAGCACCCAAAGATATTCAAAATGATTTATGCCACGATCCAAAAGAATTTATGAATACTAGAATAACTAATGAGGATACACAGCTGAATAATGCCACAAAAGACAAGAGTTTTGCTTCAGTATCCATTGAGGTTGATAAAGCGCAACAGCCTATACAAGACGAGGATAGCAAAAAATCTGCAAAATTTGAATCAAATGATCACCTGAAACAAAACCTACTTACAGTAGAAGAAGGCCCAAAAATACAAGACAAGGCTGTATGTACTTCTTTCCGTGACTCTTTTGCGATTCCGGAAAATGCGCCCAAATTGGATTCTATTCCAAAACCAGCTACTTCCACTTACACACAAACAACGCTTAGTTCTCCTATACCAAGACCTGTACTTATGCATCTGAGTTCATCTACTTCCACGACATACATGAGTCCCCCTGAATTAATTTTACCAAAATACTTTAAAAAAGGCAATGCTGAAAGTTATGAGGAGAATTCAAGTAATTTGGAGGAAATATTTTCAAAGCAAAAAGATCTCAAATCCTGCAGGTCTGGAAAATGTCATAACCATCATAAACATTCAAAAGTCGGTACGCCTCCAAATACTACGAGAAGTACTGATCTAACTGATTGTAATTTTGATAAAGTGCAAGAAAAGAAAAGGTATCCAGAATCTAAACATAAGCATAGAATCGTAAAAGAACACAGGTGTAAACATCGCTCAGAACCTAAAATTTGTAACAAACAAAAGATCAAACGAAGTTTTAGTGATAATAAACGAACCTATACTGGAAGCAATTATTCTGCATTGTCATCTCAAAAAAGCAGGATGAGAAGCGAGCCTAAAGTTAAATTAAATCCTGTGATTGAAAATTATGTAAAGAAACTATTAGATCTTAACAAGGAGGGATTAAAAGCAGTAGACATACTTAATCAAGAATGTAGTGAAGTAACTACACCTGGAAGTTCTATCATTGAGGTGCCTAGCAATCTTGAAAAGAGAATAAATGCAGTAGGTAATAAAATATCCCTTGAACAAATTAAAAACTGTTTAAAAGAACAAATCTTGAAAAATATTGATGAACGAAAAACATTAAAAAGTACCCTGAAAACCACCAGCAGTCAAACGGATCGAAACCTAAAATCAGTGCCGAAAGGGAATAGAAAACGACCCATTCATAAAGTAAAATCGCTTAATATTTCAAAACAATTACTAAAATCAAAAGACAATCGGCGTCATCCACCTCAAAGTAGTAATATAACTACATCACCAATATCTGACTACTTCAGAAACGATAGAAGCAGTCAAGTGAATTCTAGCAATGAAGTGTCAAATGCTGGCATCAAATCTCTTCCAACTCCTAGAAAAATAAGGGTCACTCATGAATCTTCAAATAATACTTCCAATTCGGACACGAATAATCATTGCATAAAAAATGCTACTGATCATCGAAATAAAGGAATATCAACTGGGAAAAATAGAGGTACGAGAAACTTACAAAATAAGGCTGGCTTACGTAATTTTCAGTGTCATAGAGCAATTACAAGTCACTCATCAGAATCTGAGGCATCTAATACAAACTTTAATCGCCGAAACGTAGCCACACCGCCAATAAGTATTTCAACACAAACTAATCATATTGATAGTGAAGTTGAATTTATGAAGCTGGCTGAAAACAAACTTCAAAACATGGAAAAAATTGCAGACTTGACTGAAAAATGTACCAAGCGTTTGTCTAATCTTGCTAAAGTATTAGAGGAAGTTAGAAAACACAAATCCCTTGCTTATAGCCAAATTTCAACTACTGATTCCACATCTGATACAGACCAGCGATCAGAGAAAAGTTCACACCGAAATCATCGAGTACATAGTTTTAATCCTAATGTTGAAATGAAAACTTTAACAGAAGCTTTACCGTCCCTGCCAACGAGTCCGAATGAACCGAAAAAAGAAACTCTTAGCAATTCTCCGTTTGTTCCAGTTTTGATAGACATACCTAGACCAGATTCGTTTAAAACAATCTCTCCCATATCTTTATCAACAACTACTGAAAAGGCTGATGCGGCAGGTATATTGCAACAGCCGCCAGCTAAAAGTAGAGGAAGGCCGCCACCAGCTCTTACAAGAATAAATTTAAAAAATGTGCCTGACGACTTTGTTATTCCCCATGAATTGTCAACGGTGGTTGAAGTCGATTCACCTATGAGCGTGAAATTAAAAAACCATACAGCACGTCTTGATAGTAACAATGATGTTTCCTACAAAGATTATGTTGAAAATAGCAACAAAGTTACAAAAAATGGCGAAAATGGTGAGCTATTAAATAAAAATACGTCCGTTGACAATCCTGCAGACACCTCCAATACCACTAAAGGTAGAATTAAAGCACATTTAACAGACTCTTCTGATGATTCTAAGATCAAGATGATGGATATAAAACAATTTAATGAAATCATGCTTAAACCATTTATAAGCTTACAGGATTATGCTAAACAATACAATATAGACGAACCTAAGGGCGGATCTATTAATAACAAAATTCCGAAAGACGACATTGAAGATCTTAGTTCTCTTCACTCAGATGCAAGTCTACCAGATGTAGTTGCTGAACTTTTGAAAAGAAATATAATCAGTGAACCATTCAAATTTGAGACAACATCTGCGACAGTCTCCTCAGAATCTACATTATCAATGCTTGCTTTGTCAAGAACAAGAAAGGATAATAAAAAATCTGGGATACTAATTAAGAATAAAGAAAATATGGCAGAGACATCAGGGTCCTTAAGTATTTCATCAAACCCTGACTTGGAACAAGCATTTCAGAAACTAGGGATGGGCTGGGCTTCCTCAACTTTAAAGAAAACTAAGGAGAGACTTGCGTTATCGTCTTCGTCAAATACGTCGAGTTCTAGCCTGTCACAATTTAAAATAAAAAGTTTTAACTATCAAGACCTTCCTGAAATATCTAAAAATTCTATTAAGTTAAATATTTCAAACAATCAAATACGGAACCCAGAACGAAGCGATAATATAAACGAAACTGCGAAAAATGCGATACAACAAACATCTTTAACAAATTCCATGACTGTTAAGGAATTTTTAACTAATGAACTAGCTAAAAAGATAACTTTTTCTAATAAGACCGATAGAAACACAACAGAAGACGAGTTCCTTACATTATGTGAAACTAAGATGCCCGAAGAAATGAAGCAATCATCTCATTTGGAAGGTGAAAGAAAATCATTAGACAATATTCCTGGCAGCAGTACTGTTCGCGCACGCACGTCTACTCCTGTGCAAATTTTTAAATCTATGACGTATCATTCTACTTCTAGTTCAAATACATCCAATGGCTTATTTAGTAATGCAGATGATTTGTCTTCTGTTAAAGTTACTTCAAATTCAAACAAAAATCATTCCACGTCCGATAAGGACGACCTAACCATTCCAAATTATAGTCTTAAATTGAGAAAGGGCCTCGCCGACTGCAGTAAAAGTGAATAATGTTTTATGTATTGTTATTTATTAATGATTTTATTATTGTAACTAAGGTGCATTAAATATACTGGTGTTTAATTAAATTTTAGAACTTTTTTTAATAAATCAATGAGTTAAACGTTAATTTTGTTTTATTAATATGGAGTACTTTATTTATTAACTAATATTAAGGTCTAAAAAATTGAGGAAAAGAATTAAAAAAACTTCGTTAATTTATTTTGCTTAACATAGTAAGTTTAATAAATTATACAACACTTAAACATATCCATTATAACATATTGTATCACAAAATAAAGAATTTTATCTCAAAGAAGATATAGCTAAACTGAATTAATGAAATTTGAACTGTAATTATTAAAGGTGTACACATTATAGCAACACACATTTAAGCAATACTTGCTAACATCACAGAAAACAAATCTACATTTTTATTAGAAGTATGTATTTATGCATATTACTGTGTTATAAATTATTGACAAAGAACTTAACAGATCTCATTAAGAGATTTTTTCCATATTCAGAGATTCCCTAAAACAATACTGTACATCTATCAATTTCCCTAATAACATCGAGGTACAATTTTACTACATGTTCAATTTAATAACTTATCAGCTAAGCAGTAAGTACATAACACATTGTGTTACACTTAAATTAAAAAGTGCATACTACAACGTAGTACTCATATTATCACATTGGTTTCTTTGAACAGAATGTAAAGATGCCACTGATAAGTTAAGAAATTGGATTAGTTTGCCTTAAAGGGCATCATTTTTCATCATTTTTCTCCTTAAACAAGTATTTGCTAGCTATCTGGTATGCCAATCCTATGGTGAGTGCAGAAACTGCAGTCCCTTGGGCAGCCACACGGAGTTGCATGAGAAATACACTGGTACTCATCTCACCCCTCCTCTTGAATTTGTATGCACCAACACCACATACTCCTATAAGTCCCAAAATACCTAAAAAAAAAGAATTCATAGGCTATATTATTATGAGGCATATGGCTAAGCACAAAAATTCTACTAATAAAAACTATGGGTCTGTAGGCTGATTAACATTACTTTAAAAATTTGTATGTTTATTTACTATGCATAAATTAATTTAATTCAATATACAGCAATGTCTTACCAATTTAACTTCATAAAGTAACATTCCTGTATTGCTGGAGACATTTTACTTAAGGAAACCATGTCGGCTCATGAATAACAATCTTTAATTCAAAGTTTTAACGGTATCCAACAAATATTGATTTCATGAACAGTTAAAAAAAATGTTTTCAAAAAATCCAGATTTTTACCTAGTATCATAAAAGGTGAGTCCTTAGACTTCCTTGCCAGTCTCTCTGCCTGGGATTCATCTTTATATTCAAATATAGCGTTAGACTGAGACATACTGTGACAGGTACAATCTGAAATGAAGCAGTTAATTTATTAAAAAAATCAATGGTAGTGTGTTTGAAAAATTGCATAATATGTAATTTATAAATTGTTACATTTGATAGTTATGTCCTAATAATGCACCTTTTATATAAATAAAGTTATAAGTAGGTACATTTGTATAATATGTACTCATGAAATTACATAAAATCTATCAATCAATGTAAAAATTTCCATTTAGAGAAAAGTCCTGTGACATATTATGTACAAGGTTGGAGTGCAGTTATGACACAACGCACGTCCCGTGTAAGTGATTCTCTCACCACTCTTACTATATGTTTTATGCTATATATAATTACCAACATCAGCTGACACATGACACGAGGGTAACATGCATGTTGTTCAAGGACAAGGTCATTTAAAATCGAAACTCATTTAATGTGCTGCCAATGCAATTTTACCAAAATAAAAATTGATTACAAATGATTATGCGAAGAAATATAACATAATTCACCTCAACAGTGTCAAAATTTGGTAAATTTAATTTCGAAAATAAAAAGGGCAGGATAGATGGTAATATTGTATTTGATGATTTATGAATATCTTTATGAAACCTACTTCAATTAATATAAGATACAAATATTACTTACGACGGTGCCCAATGGATATAACTATTAATTAAATATTATTTTTGAATATTTCCTCACATTGCATCACAATTCACAAATCCATTTCTTATTTCTTCTTCATTTCAAATTTCAATTTCAACAATGTCAAATAATGACAATTTTTAGGTTATTGTGACACTGACAAAGGGTGCCTTTGACACTTCTGACAGTTTGACTTTGCTATTTCTAATAAAGATATAGATAAAACATAATAATAGTTAAAAATGGAAAAATAAAACAAAGAATATAAACAGACTGGATAAGCCACACAGTCCACACACTATTAACATGACTGAATTAAATTGTCAATAGTTTAAATTCTCAAATTATTAAAATAAATTTTTGAGTTAATTAGATTTTTTTAAATAACAGATTTAAAGCGCTACTTCGCGAAAACTTAATTAAATAGTTTATCATATTTTAACTCAACTCTTCATTTATACATCCTCGCCTGCACCCATACATAATTGGGGCGTGACGGCGTCATTACCAAATTGCGAACGACTACGTCGTTCGTATTTTAGTAAATTACACCGCGAAATTCGAATTATGTATACTTTTAATCCTTTTTATGGCACTTGTTGATTACATAAAGATTAGTTTTTTTTGTCAGTGGTATATTAGTGCTATTGAAATGAATTGAGATACATTTTAAAATGTGTAAAATAACTAGTAATTTGACCATTAATCGCTGCTATTGCCGAACATAGTTATTTTATGTCATATATACATACATACATATTGTCACGCCGCTTTCCCAACGGAGTAGGCAGAGACTATCTCTTATTTTATGTCATATCATAAGTAACTTGTATTTTTAATTTATGTTCGAGAGAGGACAAACAAATAAAAGATTGTTTAATTTCATTAAATTATTTTTTTATTTACATACTTACTCTCTAATTAATGATATTAAGTACCTAAACATAAAAAACGTAAAAAAAATGAAAGCGTCCCACTTGATATAATTTTTTTGTAAAAAAACTTAAAATATGAGATATAATATTTAAGTAAAGACATAAATTAAATCAAAATAAAAAATGTAAATAATAAACCTACTTTATATGTAATATATTATCATTTATGCAAAAAAATCCTTAGTAAAATTTTAACTGTACATACCCTACTTATCTACCAAAACTAATAAATATATTCTTGTAAATATGCAAATAAAATTAAAACCACGAATTGTTACACGCTAATCTTATTGTTACTTCAGTCGATTTTATTGGCCCCTCAAATAGATGTATTTCATATTTTTCGAACCTACATTGAAAAAATTATATATCATCAATTTCGGTTAAAATACCTAGGAGTAAAATCGTCTTATTTCAGCTAGAATGTATTCATAGCTAGATTCGTCAACTATTCTGAATCTTTTAGCTCCTCCGCTGAAATAGTAAATATCGCCAGTGTAAATATCAAACCATAAAGCATGAATATGTAGGTCATGCCTTTCGAGACGTTTCTTCAGCATACCGTACGATGCCACATTTTGAAGTTGCTGCAACGTATTTACCTAAAATGGAAAAAGCACAAATTTTACGTCAAATTTAATATTTTGTAAAAACAAAGAATTATTAAAAATTGAAAATTATTTTGTATAACACACCTGAGAAAGTTTATCCTCTATACTAAATTTATTATCGGGGTCAATATAAGCTACAAATTTGCGTTGTGGTGTTTCGCCTATAAATAGCATTGGTTTATCGAAATCCCCTTTCATTTCTAAAAATTTTTGCAGGCTGGTTTTGCCATGAGTACATAGCCATGATTTTAATGGAGATATTCGCCTTTGTTCCTGAAAGATAAATTGATTAATATTTACTGTATCTTCCACCCATTCCTTCTTTGTTATAGTAATATTTTATGTCTTACATTGTTAAGATTAAATATTCTTATATAAATAATTATGATTGTTTATATACTTGATTTGCTTAACTAGCAACGCCGTTTTTTATTTTTTATGATTATATGACATGATTTGAACGAAAGAAAAGCATGATTAAAAGTACAGTAAAAGGTATCACTGAAACTTACTATACTTGATTCCTCCTTACTTCGCAGCTTATAAAGAAGATTCATGGCCTTACAATCACTGTGTCCACAAACTATAACATGTTTGATATCGTTTATTACGCAGCCTAATTCTAACCCTGCTGGTTCACAACTTGTCATTTCGTCAATAAAATGTTGAGAGTGTGGTATCAGGTTACCTGCATTTCTAACTGAAAAAGGAAAGTATTATTTATTTATTTAGATTAGATAACATAAGCGTCATAATATTATGAGTAAATAATTCTTGTGTCTATATTATTTACCTACAAACATGTCGCCAACTGAAGTTTCTGTGAACCTCGTTGGTATCATTCTGCTATCCATACATGTATAAAACACCGCTTTCGGCTGTATTTTTAGAAAAAAGTTATTTTTATTAATATTGTAAATAACAGGAATCAACGGGTCAAATTCAAAAAAATGGTTGATAAAGAGTAGATAGTAAACATTGCATGTCAAAAATGTAATCTTATTCATAGTACACCAATTTTAGAGCAATTTTTAACTGCATGTTACTTGTGCATATCATGCGATATCTAGTCGATTGCGCGGACAAGCGCGGAGATAATTATAAATCTATGGTCTAATGAGATTAGATTCTAGTCCATGGTCCGTCGGCAATTAATTAATTTATTCAATAATTTCATCTTACAACTTTTACATTGATTTTTATAGATTCTGCGATACTAAAAAAAAAATATTCAGGACGTACCATGGGCAGAGCGTTTCACTCACTTAATTTAACTCGAATACAAAGTCGGGTCGTATGGAACAGGCTGACATTAATATTTACTATTGGATTTAATACTCTGTGTCTGTATGATCAGTCATGAGTCATGTTGAGGCCATTACATAGATGAACATTTATAATGTCGTTGTCTTTTGTCAATGAGATGTCACGATTGTCATGTCAATCATGTCATTATTGACAATTGACATTATTGTATTTATTGTCACAAAAAAGAATACCTACTGCATTTCAATAACGAACGATAAAAATAGTTTCGTTTTTAGTACGAATTTATCACAAGTTGTACGAGGATATTAATAAACAACATTATTGAATTTATTTTAGTCTCAATTGCAATCGCTATAAAGGTGTAAATTACAAGGTTAGTACTATTGCATTGCGTTACGTACCACTGGGCTGTCTTTAACTTCTTGAAACTGTTTGACCATGCTTGCGCGGTCCAGTACACGGTATCTCATAATACCTCGCAAAATTCTCTCCATGATATTATTTGAAGAGATCCAATTAGCCTTGTATGGCTAATTATTAAGAGGATTAATAGCGGGTAGCCGTGCATGTGTTCAATATGATTTTGACACTTATGACCTTCAATCGCTATGCTTATCGCGGACGCCTCGACTCAGATTCATTGGTGTAAAGCAATTAACATAATGCCTAACGAATTCTCATGCGCGAGGCGCTTTTGTATAATGATAAACATTAATGTTTTATCATAGCTACATACATGGTTGATAGTAAAAAAATGTTATCAGATAGTGCTGTCTCTGAGCGTGATTTCATAGGGTTTAATTAATCGAATTGTGGATTAATTATCTTTGTATTAATTATGTATGTAAAGCTTTATTTGTAGTATTTCACATGTACAATTATTTTTTACAGATGAATATTGAGGGTGACATTGGTGATGGCACAAAAATCGAGAAACCAAC